>JAQIVE010000452.1:0-37396 GCA_034698285.1 Sminthurinus bimaculatus
ATGACAATTATACAAATAAAAAATAATCAGTATATAGTATTTAGCATATGAATAAGTTTTTTAGTTACTCTTTGACATGTAAATAAGATGATTAAGACAAATAATATTTTAGATAGGACATTGTATGTCATGAGGTGAACATGATGGATGGATATATATCCCTTCTAATAGTTGGGGAACTTGACATGACTTCACAGTCAGAATTATGATCAATGAGGAGATTTCTCCGGTGGTCCTAATACCTGGAAGGGACTTAAAAAAGTCTATACCATTTTTCCTGTAAATATTCTTATCGTACTTCATTGAATCCAAAAATCATTTTACCTACTTTATTTTTCTGTGGGCAAAAAATATTATTTGATTATAATTGTTCGTTTGAAAAACTCAATGTCCTACACTGTTACTTTATAATTAACGATATTGTTCAAATGAAAAAGCAGCTTAAAGAGGCAATTAAGATTATTAAGTTTAAAGGCTGTCAGCTAGATTTAAATAAAAACTTTTGTAATTAACCTTAACATACAGTCATGATTAAAATATATATATATAGTATTAATGTTATCGCTTTTTACTCTTTACTCACATTCACACTATTTTAATTCATGTATATCATATTAAATTCATCATGATGAGTAACAAGTTGATTTCCTGCCTCTCACTTTTTAATAAAAAAGATGACATAGATGGAACTCGGTTGAGCTTGCTCTAACCTCATAATATGGAAACAAAAAAGAATAAAATCTTCCTTGTCTTTTCAAACTAACTTAACAACAGGCTAACGAATTAAAGGTCAAAGGGCACCGTTCTTTTTTAAATCTTTTCTTTACTCGGAATCCAGATCATTGGCCCGGATTGGTCTGAAATGACTTTCTTTACTTTCTCGTAAATTTCCTCCGGAGTTTCCCCTTGTACGATTGCTATTTTTTGCAAAACAAAAATCATTTTGACAACTTAATAACACACAAATTTGTTGCAGAATAATTTCATTAGTAAAATACATTGGTTGCTTAAAATGTTTCCAAAAGGAAAAATTGTTAAACAGTTGCTCACCAGTGAAATACTCCCCAAATTCTTGTTCAGTTTTAAGGGCTCTTTCGAATGTTTTCCGTGCTTGTTCTTCCGTGGTTCTTTTGTTCATATCCCTAGTTTTTTAAAGTACAAATATTCATGATATTACTTCATCTATGATCTATCTACTATATAATTTGTGGCAGCACTGTAGGAAAATATCTACGATACGTTAAAAAATTTATCGTTACATAAATAATTTTACTATTTTTAATTTTTTATATTTAAGAACTTACATAATTGACTCTGCGGATTTCGGGCGAATAAAAATGGCGATTGGATATAACGAGGCAGCATGGAGCCTTTTGATTGCATTTCCACTTACGTCCAGGATACAGTGCTTTCCCTATTCATCCACCATTAAAATATTTTTCTTATTCCAATTACATACACGAGTAGCAAAATGTTTATTTTATTCCTAAATAACAAATAGTGCTTGCATAAATACCTTATCGGCTACATCTTTTACAGCTGAAAAATAAATATAAACATTTCCGTTACAAGTTTTATCGCAGCTTATAAAGAAGTTTTTCAAATACAAGTGTTGATAAACGTCTTCTGTACATTCATACTGCACATAATTTTTTCAGTAAATATGCACTATGTATTTACCTGCAAGGGAAGTTCCGTACAAATTATCATTGTATTGTCCGGCTTCGATAAAAAGATGGCTTTGAATGTCTCTCTCCATTTGCTCTCTCGATCCAACAAAATGATAATCACGTCCATCTACTTCATATTCACGTCGAGGTCTAGTTGTATCTATTTGAAGGTTTTCAAATAAAACAAACGTACAACTTGTCAAAATTCATAATTCATTCATACATGATAGGGGAGAAAGCAGAGAAAGCATTGAAAATATAATGAAAATGAATTCATATTATTATTATGATGTGAGAGTAGAAAATAAAATTACGGGGCACGCAGCTGCCGAACTTTTGTGGAAATTCTGAAATGAGACGAAACTCAATGTATAGTTGTTAGTTATTTTATAAATAATGCACACATGTTATATTCTTGTCCGTTACACTGTATAAGGAGTGCTTACCACCAATCAGGTCGTCGTTTATTCGGTCCTTCATTGGACCTAATATGATCACAGGTCGAGCGTAATTAATGGTGACCTGTTGAACACCTGAACAATTTTAAACATACATGTTAAGTTTTTTGCATGAATATACTTTTATACAAACCATGATATATAAATCAGAATAATAAAATCTAAAAGAAAATGAACCTGGGTTATAACTATTGGTAAGGCATAAGTAGATGCAGTACAATAATATGAAAAAGACAATGGTTATTTCATACCTTCATAGCTTAGCACCTCTTCTCCAGCTGAAAGAACGTTAATTTTCGCTATTAGTTTTAGTTTCCATAAGGTGTACTTTGATGTAAAAAACATAATATGGTATACAGATAGGATGAAAACACGTTTTCGTCTGCCTTTGGCTTATATTTCAATACAAATGCATATAATATCATAATATATAAAGATGTAATACAGATAACAACAGCAACATGATTAAAAAACGATAAAAAATAATAGAAAGAAGGAAAGTCAAAGATACAGATAGATAGTACAGATTGTTTAGAATATGACTAGCTGATAACCTAGGACATACTTACACATGTTTAACATTCAGGCAATCAAGTCGTATTAACAACGACAAATAATCACTCCTATTTTACGCTAATGTCTCAGAGCCACTATAAAAGACTTACACATACGGGAAGTTTAAATATCCTTAAGAATGGTCTAAAGCTCTGGGACCATGCACTTTCCCCCTAATTTTCAGTGAAAGAATCGTCAAGTTACATGCAGCCGATGGTCTGAACGATTGCTTTCTATCACATGATTTACAAAATTTGAAACACTTTTCAGAATAAAGCTATCTCCATTACAGTAAACGAAGAATATTTGGGTTGTTCAATATAAACATAATAGTGCAAAACGATGAAGTTATCGCATACAAAATAGCAATGCAGCTGAAAATTCAATTTAAAGTGGCCTGAAGTCAAATGTGTTCCAAAAATTTCCAGAAATGCAAAAAATAAGTCCGCAAACAGTTTTCACGCTCCCTACCGACGATAGACTTTCTAAAACATAGATAAATATAAAAACACCTACTCGTAAACGAGGACTTTTTGCCTAAAAAATCGAACTCGTACTATTCCTGAAATCGTTGGTCTGTAGTCTGTATATTAACTAATAAACAGAGTGACTGACATTCAAGCACCTTCTGATCACTTGCTTAATACACATTTGAGGCATGCACGCTAAATGTTTTTAAAAAATACGTACACAATAATTTACAAAGGGAATACTATGAGTGGCATGCACTAAGAACAGGAACAAAACTTTCATTCACTGGCTGATAATATTCAATCGACTTTTACATTAAACCACCAATGCATTCATTTTACACTGGAGTCTCAAGCAAGACGTGGATGTAAAAGTTCTTCTATATTATAATAATATAAAATATATATAACTTTGAAGTTTACCAAGGAGGAGACAACTTAATACACAATACGACAGTTTGGGTAACTCATTGAAGCAGCACAATGCGAATGCCCAAAATTCTTACCTTCCCAGGAAGAACCAGGAATATTCATCTCATACACCATGTACGCTACAATTCCACGTTTTGATTGAAAAACAACAAGAACATAATTCATAAGTTATTTTATCTCGTCGAACGACTCTAACCCCAGATATTATCGCCATGGTGAATGTTAATTAATTACCCTCATGTATATATACTTTTGTTACTTTTACTGCGCCGTATTATGTTTACTCATTAATATGTATGTATGTATTTATAATAATCATAATCTTTCTGCAATTTATTAAACCTCACCGAAAGTGAATGAATTGTGGTATGAATAAAAATACTTTGTTAACCACCTCTACTTTTGTATTATTTCGAGAAAGCAAGAGTGTTGTTGTTGTTATTATTAAAAAATTGTCTAGAGGAAAACGATAAATACCGAATAGGGAGAGAAAGATGGAAAAAAATGAGAAGAAACAAAAAAGATAAAATAAATAAATATATACAATGGAACTAAAACACAAAAAAAAACATAAACTTACGAATGCTGGCCGAATCACCATCAAGCCCAGGAACTTCTGCAAAACATATTTATTTACATACCAATCTAATCAAACAAAATAATTTTTCTAACTACTATACATAATAATTCATAAGAAGGGAAAAAGGAAATAAAATCAAGAAGGGTGGTGGTGTGAAATGACTAAAGGCTACTTTTTGGGAACAAACTTTTTTATCAAGAAAAAAAACAAATTCTTGGTGTTGAGTACTTTTAGTGTACTGTTGTTGCGAGATACTTCAAGTATTCATCCCTACTAATATAAATGTTAAGGCGACTGGATTTAAGACACATGAAGATGCCGGTGTAAGTTTAGATAGAAAGATGGTTCAAGTGCAACCATCACCAATGAATATATAAAATATATGTAACATGTTGTTACAAGTGTTGATATAGAGATATGTTTGAAGGAAAAATTTTTTAGAGGCGAAGAAGAATATCCTTGTTAATATTATTAAATTAAAGTGAACAAATACATTTGAATCACAAAGATTTTTATCCATCACTCACGTTCTCCCTCGGATACATCGTCGATATTGTCCCTTGATTTCATAAAAGGAAACTTTCGAGTGAACGAAAAGTTTTTCTTTTTCCTCTCCAAAGTTGACATTTGCTGCTGAAATTTTATACACAAAAATATTTTTCATCATACTCTCATTCTACACTAGACTACAAAGTCTAATAAGTTGATATTATGTACTTCGTGTCAAGTTTGTTTCTCTAAAAGATTTCATGTTTGTTTGTGAATGTGTGTGTGTGTGACTGAAAAGTGATAAAGAATAAGAAAGGAATAAGAAAAAAACGGTCCCTGGACTCTTTGTATACTTGCCTCGAATACCTTATTTTCTTGAGTAGGACTTTTGCCTTGAAATTTTACCGATCTATCTCTAGCTTTTTGTTTTCTTTCCCACCGTTTTTTCGAGGGTATAATGCCCATTCCTTCTTCTTGTCCAGATGGTAAAACTCTCTTCGCCTAAAAGATACAAGTCATTGTACAATATAATATATTAGTAAATATTAAACACGTTAAGTAAAAGGCTCAAGTAGCGCCTTGATGACGATTGTACTATATTTAAATTTTTTAATCAGTTTTATAAACAAACCTGCCACCATTCATCATCACAAGCATTGGTGACGTGAAGAATATCGCCAAAGCTGAAAGCTAGTCCTCTGGAAGGTAAATTGTCGTCTTTTCTGTAAGGAGCACAAAATGTTCACCATATTCTGCATTAGAAATGTGTTCAAACCCCTTGTCTGCAACTATAAACTATAGATAATTATGTGTAATAACTAACAACAAGTTTCGAGATGACAAACTTACGAGGGGTCAAAATCGTTCAGAGCACGAACATATAAAGTTCGTTTTTGCGAAGTTCTCATCAAACTCCCGGTATGAACCTGTTGTTTCATGTCGTGAATTTTTGCTTCAAACCGATAGTATTCCTCTGGCTTATGTTGAACCACAAGAGTTACAGTTTGCCCGGCATTCTGTAAGAAATTCAGACGAAAAATTAAACAATAGTTTGGATAACTCTGTAGAAAACTTTGTACAAGAAAAATATGTGAAATACCACTTAATGTCGTGTCATATTTATGTGTCAAACATCTGTAACCATAGCAAAAACTTGCCTTGAGCGCGTGAGCTGCTTCTTCATGAGTAGCAGAAGTTAAATCTACGTCATTCACGGAAATAATTTGGTCTCCCCGCTTCAATTTACGACTTTGATCTGCGGGTCCACCAGCTAAAATAAAACTTATAAAAATTCCAGTTCCTTCGCTATCCTCTCCTCCCACTATGTTGAAACCAAGTCCTCCTGTAGTTTTGTGGAGTGTTACAGATCTGGCTTCTCTACCTACAGAATCTTCTTCATTGAAGCCTCCGCCTCCTCCCCCAGTATTACCTCCACTGGCAACTGAAGTACGACTTTGAGACAATGTAGTCGATCCACTTGCCATTCGTTCTTCACTAGTGGCGGATTTCATATTCAGGTTCATGGTTGGTGTGAGAGGTTTTGGCGGTGGTGGCGTTGACATACGTGAGCTTTTGAATTCTTGTTGAAGAGCATTTGGTGGTGGAGTTCGGCTAGTCGATGAGGAATCTACCATCATTTGATTCATCATGTTCATCGATAATGGATCTGGCTTTGCTACTAAAAGTATTACACGGTTCTCTGTAGCCTTTAGTGTCGCGACAGCTTCTTCATGAGTTACATTTTCAAGATTCTTTTCTCCCGTCTACAAAATCATGAATTAGCTAGTTAGGTTTTAACCAATATACCGAGACAAAAAAATATACACAAAATGATCAAAAAATAAGAATCAAACTAAGTTTGATTATTCTCACGGGAGTATTCCGCACGGCAACTAATTTATCTCCGACAGCAAGTCTACCATCAGCAAACGCGGCACCTCCTTCCGATATTTTTGTTATGTAAATACCGTTATCACCAGGTATATGTTGATTCCCTATAGATACATTTTTTAAAACCAGTGTTAAAAGAATGTTTCTTTTAGTTTAAAAAATAGGCTTTCTCTATGCTAAATCAAAACTTGATTTAGTTTTACCTATTCCTCCCGCTATTGAAAAGCCAAGTCCTTTATTGCCTTTAAGCAGTTCAATTTCCATAAAGGTTGGCCCCAGCGGTTGTCCCTTGCGCCGTACATGCTGTGCACACAAATTTTGTAGCATTTTAAACATCTTTCTCACAGCTTAAAAAACTTTAATTTGTCTTGGTACAAAGTTAGATTTTTCACACAGTCGCTTTTTTGATATCTACAAAATGTAATCTCACAGTTCACATTTGCTATTAGCTATTATAAAAACAATGTAGAATTCAGTCATACCAGTCGAACAGTGTTTCCAGCCCTTTTCAATGCATCCACAGCTGTGGCATGAGGAACATCAACAACAGAACCTGAATCATTCATACATAAACAACACATATTATAGACAAAACAACTTTGAATTCATAAACTATGTACCTATAATACCTAATATCTTTAATTTTACCATTAAAGCAAACATGACATTTTTTCAGAGTTAAACATTACATATTTTATACTCGATAAACATTTTTAGGTACATAAAAAACCAAGGGTTGTTCTTACTTGAGTTGACTCGCATGATGACATCTCCTATGCGAAGCCTACCATCCAAAGCCGCAGCCCCACCTACACAAGTAAACAATTATATTATTTTACATACCATAAATACTCTTTAAGCTGCTTAGCTCATCACTTATACGTTGCAGTTGCATAATTACATATTTTAAGTCGTGGTTTCTGTGCAGCTACATTAAATACATTATACCTATACATAGAATGACACATCCGACGAAAACGTAGAATGGGTTTTTAAGAGATTCTCATTCTCATCTACAATGATGAATTTTCGTTGCCATAGCAATCAAATTAAAAATTTCTAAAAAACCTGTTCCAGCATTTCACCGATAATGCTCAATGTACTAATATGTGTCCTATAGTTACGCTACAGAATAATAGTGGTTTTTCAATGTTCACACATGACTTTTCAATTTTGCTTACGTAATCTCTAAGCATGAAAAAGAAAACTTTAGCAAGAACCCTTGAAAAATTATTGATACTAGCTTGGACATATTGAAATTTTTAAGTGAATACATATGGCGAATGTTGCAATGATGAGCTGTGGTACTATTATTTAGCAATCGCATGTCAATCGTACACGCATGTATGTGTATGTTACATATTATTATAATACAAAAGGTTTAAAAAGAGGACAAGGAAGAAAGAAATTCATGAAAGTGATCAGGGCTATTATTTTATAATTTAGTTTTGTCAGTTTTCTGAAAGATGCACAGAAAACATGAACCAGAGAAGTCATGTTGAGGCCCAAAAGTTTTCCACGGCCAATTAAATATAAATGAATTAATATGTACAGACTACAGACATGAAAAATAAGCGATGCCTCAAAACTTTTGCTTGCCATTGAAAGAAAGAAAGAACTGAAAGAATGTGAAATAAAATTGTAATGTTTTTACGACATTATTATTGTTACTATTGGGAAGCGGAGAGAAACAAAAGTAAAGAGAAAGCAGCAGAAAAAATAAAATAAAAATTTGAATATGAAATTATATGAACCTCGGTTGATATTAGTTCGGTAAATGTCTAAACTTGCATTTCCAAGAAATCTTTTAGAGTGAGGTTCTGTAGATTCCAAAGGAAATCCAGATGATGGATCACCTGGAATGAAGTTGGCAATTAATTATATAGCCAAAGTAGTCTTAATGTGGCAATCTCATTGGCTATTTCGACATGAAATGGAGCCTGAAATTTTCATTTCAGAAAAGTTCTGGAGCTTACGCAAGCTTTTCCTATCACATTTTAGATTTCTTGCGTTCCATGCGGTACTTTGAAATTCAAAATGGCTCGAGTGTTTATTGAAGTAAGATTGATGTTGCTGTTGACAAACATTTAACACGACTTTGATTGCTAAGAATAGTTTCAAAAAATAAGGTTTACATCATACTTCAAAATAGGTTCCAGTATGATTTCGTGGACTTAGTTTTTTGGCCCTTATCATTTAACGTAAAATGTCTGCCTTTTTACTTTTTGTGCAAATAAGTATGGCTTTCCAAGCTTGTGTAAGTTTCGTCCAACAAAAAACCTGTAACTAAGTGTCAATCTAATCTAAGTGGAAATTTAAACTTTTTTATCAAGTAATTGGTCAACACGTAGACTATTTGCTGAAAATTTTTGGATTTTTCTCTAAAACTGAATTTCAAACCTATTTCAGACAACGATTAACATATTCTCATATCTGATATACTCTAAATTAACAACTGCCATGGCAAGTGCTGGATAAACATGCGTCAATTAGCAAAGGTCTTTTTGCAATATGAGGTACTTTTTTTGCGAGTTGTCCGGTTCTTTTCTCGGACAATTCGCCCTCGACGTTTGTTTTATATTTTTTATCGTATTTTGTTAGTTGCTTATATTATTACTGCCTCTTGATTTCAGGCCCGGTTTCAGGTTAAAATTTCAAATAAGATTGCATCGTACAAATGATATTGTTTGCCTATCATTGGTTTATTTTTAAAAGCCGTGTCTGCATTCTAATGCTTTCAATTATTAAGCGGTACCCATATGACCAGAGAAAGCGATTTGTCTTCGAGCGACAGCGATACAAGAGTTAAAGTTTAGAAAGGACTGCGTAGCTAAGGGCATTCAAAAAACTTTATGAACAATTCTGAAACAGAACTTGGAAGTTGAAATTACAAAATTTGGAAATTAAAGGAAAAGAAAGTAAAGTTGTGATTCTCTCGTATGTGTACAGTGTACACATGTTTTGTGACTTACCGAACGAACCGTAAAAATAAAAAGCTGAAATGTTACCATGTTTCTATAGGTTCTGAATTTCAAACGCTATCGCTGGTCATGTGAAGACACTTTTATGTTGGCAACCTTGACGGTAAGCAAAAAAACTAACACAAGCAAACACTACAACGTAACTATAAATACTTTCACGCTGTACTTACCTTCGATTATCTTAGTGACATAAATACTATTATCACCCGGCAGGTGTTGACTCTCTAATTTTTCAAAAAATAAAACACACAAAAAACTGCAATGAAATTCAAAGTTCGAAAGGTTGATTTTTTAATCTCGATACGTAATAAAGGTAAGAACTAATAAAAATCTTCTTATGGTCATTCATACCTATGCCGCCTGCTATAGAAAATCCCAACCCAGAGCTTCCTCTCTCCAAAACAATCTCTTCATACACCCAGTCGTCATCTCCATTGGCCTATTAAAAGATAGTCAAGAGGAAACAAAGGAAACAAAATTTCATAATTATTACGATCGAAAAATTAACTATAGCATTGAATTGTATGTAAAATATTTGGAGCTACATATATGATTTGATGCAAAAAATATATTACGTGTTTAGATTCCGAGAACCCAACAGGTGAATAGCAGACTCCTCCACTTGAAGAATCAATGTCTCCACTACGCCAGCTCTCTGACCCCGATAAAACCTGCATCAAAAAGAACAAAGGGTTAAAAATTAAATATTCATGAAAAAATTCACAAAAAAGTCCATTTACGTTTCACAAAAATTATGATATTTATATATTCGTACTTCGTACAACATGTTAAAAATTTTTTTAAACACATTAGAAACTTTGTAGGTCTTTAGGGTGAAGGAGAAGGCATTCTAAAGGAAGTTTAATGAATGTCATTCTTTTACCCTAATATAATTTCACCTTTGTCTCTGAACCAGGTAGTATTGGAATATATGTATTTTGAATGCTGATGCAATTAAACATGTAAATTTTGGTGGACATAATTTTGAATTTTGGCTTCATTATCGGTAAAAACTAGCACAAGTTACACTGGAGACAAGGATGGTTTTAACATCCATCTACAAAAATACCTTAAAGCTTTAATTGAATGCCCGACTTAAAAAAGATGGTAAAATATGTCTCACATTCCCCATCCTATGTTTAAATGGTATTAGAGAATGCCTATGTTTACGTTAGGTTATTTATGAATAGACATTTAATAATTGGAGTTTTACGGTAAAATTTTATACAGCATCTTATTTTATATTAAACTGAGCATATTTTATGGCATAATCAAACCTCAAAAGTTTCCGAAGTAGCAGAAACGGAGATGACATCAATAGTCTTTGCAAAGCGAACACTTTTTCGTTTCCTCCTCTTCCTTGGAAACCAAACTCTTTCTTTGTATTCCAAATTTCGACTACATATTGAACACATTCTATACACTTATTTCGTATAGTATACAAGCATGTATTATCTACATATTCATGTTTCATATTGTCATCTTCCCTTCCTTATAAATTTACAAAGACAAATAGTGATAGCAGTAGTTTTACATATATAGTAGTAAGAATAATAATAAAAATATCACTATTCCAATCTTTTATCCTGCAGCAGAATTTCTGTTTTCACCCGGTGCTTTTCATCGAGGAAGTGACAGCAGCAAAAAGTCACAAGCTAAACAATTCACCCATATGTATATATGCACTGGAAGAATAATACATTCTCAATTTTATCTTTCACCTTTCTTTCCGTCCCCCAAAATTTTCTTCACGTAAGATACATACATAAATATTCAAATGCCAGAGGAAATGAAGACTATAGAGACACCGATAGAGAAAGCACCAAACTTCGTACTATAAATACTTTATCATTTATAAAATGGCAATCATAACCATGATTGATTCACGCATATCAAATATACAATACAGATATACATATTATGTACATTGAACAAAAATGTTATTCTCCTTGAAAATAGTATTCATGTATGTAGTAGCAGAACTTATAACACACTTTTCCGAACAAGAACAGGACAGAAAAAAAAATTTTTGTGCTCTCTCTGTCAGATTCAATTCTTTCCCTTTAACTCGAACTCAAACACATGAATTTCCCAACCGGAAAACTTTTTTTTAACTTTCTTGCCATGAAATTTTCACCTTCAGGCTCTTCTTCCTCTTTCTCCTGATTTTTAAATCCTTTATCATCCTCACACATTCCACTTTACAGACATTCCGTAGTTCGTTATACATAGTTTTATCCTGTCTTTCAGATTCTGAGGCATAGGCAAAAAACTTTCAAAAATTTTGTTCCTTTTTTCCTCATCTATGTGTATAAATTATACATGTACACCGATCTTTTCTTTCCGTTCAAAATCTCCATCATTCCTCGATCCATATCAATCGTCGATACACACACACATCATATATATACACGGATATACTTGCACGAAATAATTCAAATAAAATCTCAATTTCTTTCTAGCCCTCTTTTAAATTCATCTTTCTTTATCCACACTAATACTGCTTAGCCTCGTTTGAAGTCACAATTATGAATTTAGACAGTCAGTTTAAATTTATAGTAAGGAGAATTGACTAGGATGATCAAAAGAAGGATGATGATGAGAAAACGAGAATTAAACTATAGAGATTAGAGAGGATTCAAACTCTTTTTTTCTAGCTCCCATTATAAACTAAAAACTTGGGGTAAAAGCACCAGAGAAAATGGAAATGTAGTCGAGCTTGTAAGTTGGAGTAGACTGCTAGTTAACAATTAGCTGCTTATCGTAGTCTTGACTGCTACTATAGAATCACATCACCATCGACTAGATAAAAGTAATACAACAAGAGAGGAACCAGGAGGAACAGACAAATAAACCAATTGCTCCAAACTCCAAAGGGTGGTCTGTTATTCTAACCAGCATGCCTTCACAACTACATATAGTCGCCCTCCTTCTATCTTTACTCACTTGACTGACTCTACTACTGCTGTGCATTTTCGTGTGGCTATATTATCTATAATATCTTTCTATGTGTGCTCACACAGCATGTACATATGTCTGTCATATGTATATGTATGTATATAGATATACTTAACTTGCCCATCGTCAAAACTCACTTTCTAGCTGCCTTTTCTCTCTTGCATACAGTTACTTACTTCATTCACGTGTGTGTGTTTGTGTATGTATACACATTAAAACTAGTTTAGGTATTCCACTTTCCTTGTCTCCAGCGAGTAACAGTCAGCTCTGCATAAACATACATTTTTGTATTCTGTCTGTATGTATATGTACATACATGGATGCTTTCCCTTCATCAATTTCTTAAAAAAAACTTAAAACCATGCTCCATCGTAATATTTATGAAGCCCACGAAAATCTCAGAGTCTTTTGTATATCCAGTAAAAAACAAACGAGAAAAGATCAGAAAGGAACAGAACGCAAGAAAAGATTTCCTTCTGAAGGTACATTGTATATATATATATATTGTATACACGATGTGTTACGCTGCTTCGACAGATGAAAAATCTATGGATCTTCTAGTTTCAAACACAAGATCAGGAGCAAGACTTAAGAAAAGGAGATGGAGGATATTTTCATAATGAAAGGAGGATAGAAAAGAAGGCAAAAGGAACGTTCCAAAGAAAAAGTGCAACATAGATATGTAGCTGGTATATGTATACTTAATACCTAAGTATACTATTATACACAGTGTAACGAAAAGTTTCTTTTGCACAATTGTTAGAGAGAAATGTGTTTACATATTGAGAATCACGAGTATTGCTACCGGGATTAAAAGAGATGAAGATAAAAAGACATACACAGAGTAACTTTTGTATTTTGTACTGTGTGGCTATGAAGATAAAAGTACTTGCATGTGTATATCGTAGACATAGCGTAGACAACCGTAACAAGTTTGCTCGTGTGTGTCCAATACAGAAATCCTTTATTTATTTTTACCAAGCTATCGACTATTCCCAGAGAGTTACTTTCATTACAGCTTACATACAGCACAAAGGCAAAGGAATGAAAGCCAAGAGCGAGAGAGAAAGGGAAAGACAGTGAACTGATGCGCTAAAAATATTGGGATACTTGTAACAATACTATTGTTCCACTAACCTCATATGTGCCATATAAAATCATTAAAAATCCAAATGAAAAGGATTATATAGACTTAATTTTTTCATACATATACATTTACTTATTTATTTATTATTATTGCATCATGTATCTTTTGTTTACTGAAAAACAACGATATAATAATCATGATACAGCCAATATCACTTATACATATACATACACAAAAGTATATCAACACTCTGCAAAAATTAAGGTTTTCTGAGCTAATCCAAAGCCATAAAAATATTTCCTATAAGACAATTGTGCAAAATTACATGTATATAATATATACAGCATGTATAAGTGCATACACCATATTGTACACATACATACAAATAACATACATTTGGAATGGGAGTAAAGAGAATAGGGAAACTTTTCTTTTACCAACTATCTTTACATATCCATACACACCCATATGTTATAGGTATGTATAATTACTTGAACGTAAGCCATGTGTATTACTTACAAGTACTTCTGGCCAGAGTGGATCAATATGTGCATATGTTATATACATACATACATACTACATACATTCATTCTCAATTGATTTTACTTTCATTGCATAATTTAATTTGAATAAAGCAGTCGGTTCATCTAAACATATACAGACAGATACATGCTCACATATGTACCTACATACATACTACATACTTATACTTGTGTATACACATGTATATTTAAGCATCGTCGCATACGCAACCTTCTCAAGTAACTCGGATATGTACGTAAATACAGTGCATAGAGTCTTCATTCTTTAGTTCCTCGCTATACTAACCCCTACGATCTACGATATAAATACATGCATACCATACACATGTAATAATATTGCTCTCGATTCGAGCCTCTAGCATGTATGATGTGTACATATATAGGTACATACATGCATGTTGTACGAGAGCTAACTCTTACTCTTACAGACCCATTGACATGTGTGTGCATTGAGGAGGGACAAATCGACAGCTTTCACCACCACTGTCAACAACTCTCCGGTCTTCAAACATTTATCGTCCTATATCGGATGCCGTCACAATTGACAATAGTCACCAGTGAACCAACTCAACTCAAATTATTTTCATTGCAAAATTCAAAATCTCAATTCTCTCCCGAATTGTCAATCGCGAAATGTACACACAAGATCCTTAGATATGCATCATCTGTACATCATACACATAATGAAATTTATATACATGTATGTAAGACTTTCACCAAAACTAAGGTCACGCATATCCTTCCAACTATGTACTAATATTGCGCATTATGGCGTTCGACCTGATAATATGTAAAGTCAATATTAGTTTAGCCCTCGAAATACATCAACAAAACTGATTACTATTCACTGTACATTGTACATATTTAATTCGAAAATTAGAAAGACCTCCTCCTTTGATTCACAAACTTTTTCATGCAAACATGCTTATGTTTATAAAGAGAATCATCTGTACTTGTACATTGTACATAATATGTACACACAAAGAAATTTGGCTCATTATCAGGAGCACGCATGATTTTATTTACAAAGCCAATTAGCCAAGAAAATGATTTGTACTAACAATAACTACATTTGGTCTAGAATGTAGTTTAGCATTACCTATATTACCATCATCGTTGTTATACCTATGAAAAACTTTATATTACACCTGTATCTGTAGAAATATTGGCATCAAAGCTCCAACTTTGATTTTTATATGCATTCAAAACTGAATAATAGATATTGGTAATTCTATAAGTGTGCACTTTAAGACTATGTTATTTAGCGTCCTGCTTTACTAATAATAATATTCCATTCGAACGTGTTGTTACGATGGATTGAAGTCAAAACCCTTCCTAAAATGGCTTTATGCATCATGTTGTAGGACTCTTTATCGGTTTATTCCTTCGCAATTCGCTTATCGATGGAGAAACAAGTGAATAAATTTAATCACCACCATGAAGGGAACAAAGGAGTGGGAGGTGAATAACAGACTGGAACAAGGATCAAAGGGAACAGGGATTTTATAATTATTTAATTTGTATACACATGTACTTATAGTGAAAGTGGAGGACAAAGAATACGAAGGAGAAAGTTTACTTTACCTTTGGACTCTTAGGCAACTCCTTTCCGTTGTATTGTTGAGCGGGTGAGGCGGTATTCATCATCACATTGTGGTGGTTGAAAGGTGATCTTTGCTGGGTCACCGAGGCATCAACTGAGTCCACGTGCTTTCCCAACCCCACATTCTCATCGCCGTAAATTTTCTGAAATTCATTACAAGAACAAAAGCATACCCAAATAAGTTTTATTACAAGTCTCAAGTACATTACATATTATACCTTTAAAATCATGTTTCATCGAGGTGAACTTCTTTCATCTATACAATGACTCTGTTTTACACTTTTCCAATTTTTTCACCGCAATGACTATCTACCTCAAACAAATAGATGCGTTAAAAAGACCTACATAATTTTTTTCAAATAATAATACATACAACCTCAGAACTAGTTAGCAGAAATAGTTAAAACCGTGACTTCATTTTTTTCAAGTTATAATTGAGAAATTTAACACAACAGTTTTTTTAAAAAAAATAAAATTAGCACGTATTTTTTACAAAATTTCTTGAACTAGGATAGTTTGTTAATTTGTAGATTTTTTTCAAGCTACAATGGTACGCTGCAAACAGTTTAGTTATAAATACATGAATACATACATTATTTAATTCATCATGAATGAAACATACAACCGCGGCAAATCGATCGTTTGTTGATTATTATTACTGTACTGCTACATACCAGGTTACTATATATATGTGTGCGCATACTAATTATGGAAAGAACCACACACATACATGCATATACGTGCATGGAACAAGTCACTGATTGTTCCAGACTCATTCCAATCAATGTAAAATTATGTCCTGGGTTCTCTGACTCTCAACATGGGAACTAGTTATTTAGTCGGAGAGAGTATTCACCACATCAATATGACCTCGAGCTTCATCGGCAGCAAACAGGCATTGTGTAAGACAAAAGAGACGAAGAGCAGAGTCTAATGTTGCTTAATGAAACCCTCGTGGTTTACTCCGTATTCGCCAACGTTGCCAGAGAAAGAATCTTCCTGTTGAGACATTCGAACTGTGGCACAAAGTCACATTCAATACAAATAAATGGCTTCCTAGTCCCAAAACCCACAGACAAGGAGCACACTCACACCTATACACCATGCTGAGAAGTAAGTAGAAAGAGAAAAGAGACGGAGAGAGAGAGACGGTGAAATGAAATCGAGCCAGTAGACGGAACAACTCATTAGTTCCCAAACGAAGGTCTACTTGTGGATGCAACTTATTTATCCTATTTCATGACTCTCGCTTTTCTCAACTTTCCAAATCCCCAAAGTCCATGAACATGAAAGAGCATAAGATTTTGGGTTTCGCCTAAATGGTCCATTTCTCCATGTTTCATGTCGATATTTCCCAACCATGTCCAAAGCATAAAAGTTGTCGGAAATTTCTTCCTGTTTAATTTCATCCCACTTACATGATCCCATGACGTTGCACTCTCCGTCTTGAAGCCTTGATACACGAAACATCTTAGCATTAAATCGCCATCGTAAAAACTATTTTTTTATTGCTAAACCTTTTTTCTACAACAAACCAAATATGATTTTTGAGGCTCATACTTAAGACTCACGACTGAAATTCAAGGAATGTCGCTGCTGGCATGGCAAATATGAAATACGGAAAGAAATATATAAGAAATACATATCAACATCATAGAGGCAAGCAAATTTTTGTATTTTTAATGTCCTCAAATTTACGCAGTCGGCATATTGCATATTGCACAGTTAAATTATGCACAACTCCAATGGGTTCTAGTGAAATCAAACCTATTGTTCATTACAACAGGGTAGAACGCTCACATTGAAACGAACAAAACATATACATATTTTGTGCTTTCATTATATTGTTTATCTATATTTTTTATCCCGAGTGCCGTAGTTCTATTTAAAACAAAAATTATAATTCCGTCCTCATTTTCATCATTTATCATTTTGTTTCTCGGCTCAGAAATATTTACCTTGAAAGGCGGGTGGAACAAGAAGAAGCGGCTAAAAGTACGCGACAGTACAGCATGACATTAAGACAGCTTGATATCTGTGCTATGTATATACAGAGAGACTATAATACACACGTAAAATGTTCAACCATACAGTTGAGATTCCATTTCATTTGTAATTCTACACACAAAATTATGGAAATGTGATAGCTCGACAGTGAGACTAAACTACACGACGACTAAGTTCCAACAACGAGTGTGAAGTCGACCCATAAATATTATTTGCAATTTCAATCTCCCAGGTTTAGACAAATGAAATATGTAGCAGATGGAGGGGAAAGAGAGAGAGAAAGAAAGAAAAAGAGACATGGAAGAGAGACAGAAAAGAAAACCAAAAAGAAGTCGGAAATATATACAGACCTACATACATACATATATACTTAAATACAAACTGTAACTGTATCTACTTATACATAAAGCACGCCAACAACTTACACTAACAAATACTGACTGACTTCCGCCTTCTTCCTTTTATTCTGCATTTACATGCAGCCTCCCAAAATAAATCTACCTGGCTTCCATATCTCCTCCTTCTGTTTTCTTTAGATAAAGTATTGTTTTTCTTTTCAACTGCAGTTATCATAGGATTTTTTACGCACCAAGAAACTTTCGATGATGAATACAGAGCTGCACAAATGAAATGAATAGGATAAAACAAACTTCTCTCAAAAAAACAAGTAGAGTATAGAAAGGAATAACCATTCTTCTCGTATTGAACTATCGCTTATGCCTCCGCAATAATAATAAAGCAAGCTTAAAATAATTTGCACTATTAATAATAATTAATATTAATTCGTTTTGTTGTATTTAGGTTTATATTATTATGCACTTGTTATCGTCACACATATTTATAGAAGTCAAGAACAAACAGGGTGGATAAAAATAAGATAAAAGAGTCATCTTCTGCGTCATGTGAATAAAAAAAATAGACGGTTGTATCTACTTACGTTCCATCTGTGCACATGACAATTGTGATTATGTTGCTGGTTTTGATTATGATTATAATGATGATGATGATGGTGGTGGTGACGGTGTTGATTATGTGACGACGATGACGAACTGGAGGGAGTGATAAGACCTGATGTTGAAAGAAAAGGACAAGAAGATGAGGTAGAACAAGAGCATGAGCAACAAGAGCCCGCAGCGTGACCAACAAGATTGAACCGAGAAGAGGAGATATCCTCCTCACCCACTGTGACCAAATTATTAGTCAAACTATCACCATTGCTACAAGTCAAATTTCCCAAGGCATTTCCTCCTGCTGCCAGTGTTGTGTCGGCGGTTGTTGTTGTTGTCTGATTCTGCTGAAGCTGCTGCTGTTGCTGATCTTCCCGTTGCTTCAGGAGTTGAAGATGCTGCTCGTTCCCTTCCCGATTCTGTTTCCGCCTCTTTTGTCTCACTCGATTTGGAACCCCGTTCACGTACGAGGAAAATCTTTGACTCGAATGTCGAACAATGCTGACCCAGTCAATCATTACTAAACAATTCCCTTTTCGAAATAAAAATAACTATATCTTTCTCCTCCTTGTCCTTTTCTCTATACCACTCCACAATTCCACCTTCCAATATTATCACTCAATAATGAAATCTTATTACATTAAACAACACACAACGACAAATGTATTTCTTGCTGGTTTCGACCAAATACAGAATTTTAATATCCACAGCTGCAACAACAAAATTTTCGACTATTGTTTCATATCTATACTGTTTATATGTACACCAGCAAGAGCTATCCGGGAGCCAATCTTCTTAACTTTGAGATTATGAAATCACCACATAATACGATCAACTTGGAAATCAGAGGCTATTCAAGGCACAATTGATTAGGTTAGCGGCCACACACACAAACAACCCGTGGGGAAAATGAACCTATTCAATTAGATTCATATGTCACGGTAAATATAGATGGATAAAGTATCATAAATAATAATATTATTTGAACGATTTTCACTGCGGAACTTCACCTTTACGTATTCATTCTGCTTAACACCCCCTTTAATTTTAATAGTCACAATTTCTTTGTATTTAAGTAACAGATGTTGGTTTACACTTTTTTTACATGAAATAACGTTTGTATTAAGTAGATGGAAATCAAATGCACATCAAGAGAGAAAGAATGGTGGAAAGAGAGACGGAGAGCGGAAGCGAAACTCACAGACGGCAATAACACAAGAAAATCCTTCACTAATTTGCTATTTCCCTCTCTCTATTCATTGAAAAATAAGAAGACGGAGGCTGAGATGCACATAGATAACGAGTGCGAATGAACACAAGTGAGAGTCAAAATCACGAATGAAGAGAAACGGAAAAGGTGTGTTAAAACTTTAGACCATTTCGCAAACACAAGAAGTAGAAGAAGAAGAAGAAACAGACTAGGAAGAGAAAGAGGAAAAACCGATTCGCTATTTCTCTACTTTGAAGCCATGGCACATACATAATATGAAGAGGACAACTAAATTATTTTTAGCACTGATGACGATCCAGTTGAGCTCAAGCTCAAGTCTTTTTACCATGGCTCATGAACCGTTTTTAATGCTACACACTCCCATTATATTTATATCTATGTACAATACATCTCACCTATATGTAATAATAATATGTAACCTATCTAGAAAAATAGCGTGTAGTATATTTTATAGCAACGTTTTCGCGATATAGACAATGCTATCGATATTGTAAGATATAACATATCCTACACATTATATGTGCATGTATATTTGAAATTTAATATCCTACATACATGCTGGTATACAAAGTAAAACTATATACATATACATTCTTAACGTCTTTTAATACCGAATATCCATTGCACATCTTTCTTTCCCCTATAAATATTAACTGCAGATTTATGTGCATAAGTACCGATATCTATTTGTATATTTGTCGACTCATACGATAAATCATTCGCTCGTTCGTTTTTGCCTTTTTTTCTCGGAAACCTCATAACATTTTAAACAGAAATCTTACACTTCGCCGCTCTACATAAGTAGGCGCACACTAAACGGCTAGATCAAACAGGTAAGTCGTATAAATAATACGTCACAAGTTCAACATCAACACAAGTAATTATAAACCTACATATTATGTCTTTGATTTTGAGGCCCTTGGGTACCTATATAAACTTACTATATGCATATCCTTTACATCTAAGTATGGATCGGATATCCTACTTAGTAGTTATTATTCATTTGAAAACTATGCTACCATAATTTATTCCTCGTATTTTGACAATATTATTTAAATAATAATATAGAAACTAAATACTTAAAGAAATGGAACAAACTTGAGGTTACATGTTATATGAGACAGATTGTATTCAGTGTGTACTCTATGTATGTACTTATACTTACATTTCAGAGCCAGGAAATTTTATTAAACATTGAAAACGAATTGAAACACAAATAGGATTTTGTTATATTTCAACAACAACTGCTAGCTCTCAACCTGACTTGACTTTTCCTTGCTCCTTGCTTATTTGTTCACAACTGTCATTCTTTCATCATTAGTTCCTTTGCCCGTTCTCATCTCCCGTCATTTGTAATATATACAAATAACTATCTGACTTGAGCTTCATTATAAATACTACAGGTTAAAAAATGTTTGTGAGTTCATAACAAACATGGACGATATATAAGAAAACATGCAATATAATTAGTTACACTACAATGTCGGTCATTACAATTTGTTAGAATGATAATAAACAAAAAAGCCAAAATCTTTTTTCTCAAGGTCTGCGAGAGTAAACTAAAAATGTACATTTAAAAAATAAATACGAAATCACAGAGTTGTCTAAATTATTTCTGATTCACTCTAGCTGCTACACACTAGGCAGCTATTGTCTACCAAATGTATGTATATACCTATCATCAGTATTTCGCTACAAACCATCGTTCTTCAGGGTTCACAACTAACATTCCCTTTCAGTTCTGTCTCTGCCCCCGATCTGTGTTCCTTGTGAACGAGCAGGCGGAAAAATTAATGCGCCCTGAAAAATAATTAACTTATACAACACGATGCAGAAACATAATATGTATATGCATACACACAAAAGGGGTTACGGGAATAATCTTCCCTTTGCTGCTCTCTACCCACTGACCGCAATGTTTTCTATATGTATTTCAATACCTTCAAAACCCAACATATATACATACATACATGTATGTAGTATGCATATACTGCTAACGGATTTAATCCAGTTTTCGGATTTACCTTCTCCTATATAATGATAAAATATAGAAATGTGAGCTTGGAGGAGTATCCTGTCTATTACCTCTTTACCACCAAATAAAATCCGAGCTTTTATTGCTTTCACTCTCGGATTTCCAAGAGAAACGCAGTGACAGTTGCAACTACTACTATACGTACCTTGATTATAATGTGACTATGTACCTTAATAAATTCATATAGATACATTATTGCGGAAGATATACTCAACCAACACCGGTACATGTATCTATAATATACACGTAATACATATTAAACCTACATCTGTCCCGAGTCAGTGAACAATTGTGGATTCTCATTCCATTCCCCTACTTAATTCCACGCTACCATGAAAACAATGCCGACTACTCTAGACGTAGATTTAAATATATACACACAAGAGAAGAGAATGTACAATTATACCTACACGTGTATCCAGACACATTCATGCAATATCAAGACAGAGGGCATGCAAACAATTCCAATCATATCTTTAAGTTTTGGCTTGCATCCTCCTCTCACAAGTTACAAAAGTACAATGGCACACAATGGCTTCCGAATTAGTACTTCACCCACTTTTAACTGTCTATCCCGTTCTTCTTATTACACACAATGATCCCCTTCTTTTTGCCGTCCCAGAATACGTCAAGAATGAGCCGTCATACAATCCCTAAAGCTACCTACCACACCAACATTATGATATCATCCGTCTCTTCCTTTATACATAATACGACACGAAATTCATCATTACTCATGTTCATGTTCATCATGTTCTGTACATCTGTGTGTACGTACAGATTTTGGCAATTGCAAAATACTTATTCAGAAAGTACCTTTGTCATATTTATCGTATACTTATTGCATACTTATACCGCATGTTCCACGACGTTATTTAGCAGAGACCCTAAATTCCTTAAGATTTATTTTAAATCATTTAAAAACTAAAGGCATTATCGCATTATGTACACTTAATGTAAATGTATTATAGTTTAATTACTCCCCCCAGTCTCCATTTACCTAGAAAAGTTATCCACTTTCGACGTACATGCATGTGCCTACTCACGCATCTAATAGATCGGGCTGAAAATTAATGATATTATGTCAGAATTTCGATAATTTAGTTTTGTACCAAAAGCCCTATATGCATCCTTTATTCCATGTCCGAGTTATGAATTCCGTATTGTTTTATAACAACCAGGCTCTATTTCTCGCTCTGATTTTTTGGGACCTCAACCTTGATTAAATTCATATGTGAGTCGCAGAAAGTTCAAGCTGAAAATCCTTCAAACAACTTCTCGTTAGCATACTAGACACTAGACCATGAAATAGAAAGCAAGCACTCGTGGAAACTTTAAAACAAATTACTTCATGGATTAACATAATGGTGGCTAAAATGCTCAAACTTTAAAATATAATTTCGTATAGTGTGTACTGCTAACCTTGTGAAAAGTTCTATATGTATAGTTACACCAAAAGATTAACCGTATAATCTCAATTTTTTACGAATTCAACACCAAAACTCTGATTTACTCTGTCCTTATTCTTCAGAATACTCGCTGTAGACTGATTCATCGTTATTAGCAGCTAATTTCGAATTTCTATTCATACAGTATACATATGCTTGCATGTGTTTACTTTTGTGACATTATTTATGCATTGGCTACACATAATGAGGGATAATATTTACAGTATAATTAGAAAGTCGTAACTTGGGGAGTAACCCTTTTCTATCCACATCCATTTTTCTTATCTTATTTTCCATGTTTTATTATAATATATTGCGCTTCCTCTTTTATTCCAACGTTCGCCTCCTCCTCCCGTTCATCTTCTTTATCCTCCTAGAAATTTGATATTCATGTATTGCAATGCATCCTCAATAATCTGCCTCTCTCTCTCTCTCGCTCACTCTCTCCCTAGCCACTACGCTCGTTCTTTATATACATAATGTATTATCATAATATAACTTGCTGATGTCTTTCCCTGCGTAAATTGTCGCCCAAATGTATTGGCCTCAGAATGTACATTATACCGACATTGTACACTTATAGAATTTATAAATATATATAGCATAAACGTCCCGCTTCTACTTTGCCATTTTCCAGTATCACTATACTTCAACTACAATCGGATTCTCACTCTCTCCCTTCTTCTCTGTTTCTTTCTGACCTCCAGCCAAAAACATTTTCCATTCGATGTGCATGTGCATGCTCTCTGATCTACTCTATACACAATACACAAAATCGTACCAACACCAAGGCACGAGCATCTTATAATAATAATAATAATAATCAAAATATGTCTATAGTCTGCATGCATAACACGTTCACATTTCGACTTTCGACTTTACTGAGAATGAGAAGAGAAGTAGACGAGGAAATAAGGGCGATACTTTTATATTAAAACGGAACGTACAATATATTACCCTACATACAATTTAAGGTTAAAACATGTACATAGAGACCCCATAAAACCCTAGTTTATACCGTCATTTATGCATAAGCAGACAATGAATGAATGTACGAGAGCATCAAAAATTTGGCAAGATTCCCTCGTAACCATAAGTACACATAAATGTGTACACACTACACACGTTCTTTCAGCGTTGTACAATAATACTCGATACATATACTTTAGACTGTCGCTCGGATTACATTTTTTGTAAATGTAGGACCTCAGATCGGCATATCGAATTTATGGTGCTCACCTATGGTCCACAATAACCTACAATATACACAATACACCACGTTCGACTTTGGGGGTATATTCTCAATCAACGCGCATGTTAAGCTTCAACCCATTCAAATAAAATTGTCAGGATATTTAGATTTTTTTGACTAAAAAGAAACAATATTTGGAGCTGAGGTCCACGCGTTTTACAAAAAATCCGTTTGAGTGGTAGTCTAACGTATGTATGTGAGTAAGCTCGTCAGACAAAGTTGATCAATTTAGTTATAAGTTATTAGTTATAGCTGATAACGGATAACTATATATAAAATGTATACAAATAGTTATAAAGAATATTCTGGGACAATTGTGTACTCTCCATATAAATTTATATGTAATACTCTGCCACTCGCACATATACGCGTGAGATGTATTTTTCATTCGTGTACGTATAAAAAATACATAATATGAAACCTTTTCATTCTTTTTATGTTTGAAAATATTTACCCACTTCAAACAATTCCATTAAATCATAAAACAAAGTACACGTTTGTGAGTACCAACTACATATACGAATACACACGCACTCATTGTCAGTAAAAAATTTATTATTATTTATCTGTCACCCAAATGTAGACACAACAAAATTGCTGGCGACTTCTGAAAAATATGAATAGAAAGCGGATTGTGTGTATTATTAATTAATTAAGCTATAACCTACCTAAACGCAAGGCACTTTAAAACTACTTTTTCGCTTCGTACTGTAGTATACCTATTATAATACGTACTACGTACACATCAATATAGGGACACAAATTCTGTGTTATTGGGGAGCATCATTGATCGATAGTCATGCTCCTACACGATGCCTCAACTTAACCTCAACTCTCTTTGCTGGAGCCAAGTTTGCAACTCTAACGGCACCGAATTCAATAGAATCTATGTTAACCAACATGAGCTGCAGAAGTAAAAAATTAATGCGTTTGTTGCCCATGGTCCTCCATAACAAAAGTGAAACAAAATATGTTAAGTGTACCGGGTATAAATTTGAAGCAAGAAGAAAAGTCTCACAATTTAGAAGGTTCATGTTCATGTACAAATCTACAATGAACTCAACTGGTGAAACCATTTTACGATTTATATTCAATAAACAAAATAAGGTCAATCAATCACTCGATTCAATCTCGGTAACAATTTTTAAATTCAGTGCAATACGTGAAATGGATATACTTATAGGTAAGAAACAGAACAGTGGAGGACTATAGATAGCACCTAAACTGGTGAAGCGAACGGACCGTCTCAAGCTTTAAAGAAGAGAACATCCTCTATTTATTCTTCGTTTCTCCATTTCATCATTTCTGTACACATAAAGCTACAGTAGAAAACAGACTTATGTATTTTTACCCTTAAAGGGACGATACATCGAATTCGCGTTGGCATCCTCCTATCCTTCATAATTTATCTCTCTCTTTCTCCCTCTCGCTTTCCTACTTTATTTCCTTCAGCCTACAGAATTATTGCATCTTTTCACGTATCCTCGTCCAAGGAATACAGAATACCGAGAATGCACTTATACGAGACTTTTCTCTCTCTTTATTTCGACGACATTTCTCCCGAGACTCTTTAATATTTGAGCTTCTCCTCTCCCTCATATCTTATTCTAAATCACATCCGTGTAACGCATAAAATATCTGGATACGCATCACATGTTATACGCTACAAGAATAAGAGCAAGATCCATCTTATATGTATACTGTATACTGTTCGAGTTTACTACTTTAGTGACCCATATTGAACCGTCAAAGCGTCGACACTGAAACAAATATGAGGATACGAGCTATTACTGCTCCGCCATGTCAGAGCATCAAACTTATGTACACACATCTACGGACATCTACAATCCACACTTTTGCAACATTTTCCATTCCGTTAGCCACAAAGACAATTTAACACTCTTTAAGGTTTTTTCTATACGCACGTATGTATATATATCAACGATAAATAAAGATACACTACTACAATAAAAGAATCGGATGAAAAACTGTTAATGCTTTCTACTTTTCTCCTGTATAATTGGGACACATTTTGCTATTATCTGCACATTTTACCCGTCGAGTGCTTCCACATGGTAATATGTATGCACTGTATTCCTTAGCTAGACCTTGCTTGCAGCATGGCCCCATCTCATAAAACAAGAGGGTACAATTATTCAGAGAGAAAAAGCAAAAGCTCCATGTATCCTTGACATCGCTTTTATCTCTCTCGGTACTTTGATTTTTTTCTTTTTCTTCTCCTCCTTCTCCTTTCCTTCTCAAGTATACATTTTATTTGTAAATACGATTCCATCTCAACACTTCTTTCTTGTTCTCTCTTCTTTATATTTATCCATCAAGATCAAGCCAGATGGTCGTCGTAAAAATGTGTTTACATATGTATGCATGTATGTATGTACGTACGTACATACGTACGTCGTACACAAACAAAAATTATGTATTACACCTCAAAGAGAAAGGAGGATAAAAAACTAGCCATGCTCATACATATCTACCCAATATGTATGAACCGACAGTAAAACGAGATGCCGAGAGAAAAAAAGTAAGTGTGAAAGAGGCGGAAGTGTAAAAACTTGGTTTCAAAGGCAAGAATACACAAATAAATATAAAATGGTATTTACACTGTACATGATATACATGTATATACATACATGCGTTTTTCGTAACGTATGAAGACCTGCCATACACCATACTGTACGTCATGTCCAACAAACATGACCAAAGTCCCACTTGAAACGAGTCACCTAAACAAGAAAAGGTAAGCAAGACGGTGAAAAAGAAAGAGTGAAAGAGAAAGACATTTCAGCATCCTAAAAACAAGAAAGGAGGCAGCCACCATACATACTACATACATAAATACATATAACAGCCAGCCTCTACCAAATACAGACGAATAAGTCAAGACCAAGAAAATGGTGAGTAACCGTAACCTGTAAAGTTTCAAGATAAAAAAAACTGTGAAATACATTTATATTGTTCATGTCCTTAGCGGGTAAACATTTCACTGGGTCTGTTTCGTACATATATGCGTATACGGATACATATATATTTATATATATATCCGTCCATGAAGGTGGAGACAAGGAAAAGTCATTCACTATTCCTTATCTTGCTCTTTCCTTTCTTCTTCTCCATTGTACAGCATGTTACAAGTGTATAAAAATGTACTGTTGATGTATACCCAAGTTTACACACTAAATTTCGTGTGAACTCCTTTTTCCCTCCCTCTTCAAAGGTGAATAGCATGCCATATTACTATTAGCAACATACATAAAGTCTGTTAGTATTCTGTATGTGCACCTCTGTCGCTGACATTGGGCTCGGAAGAAAGGTGACAGTGTGACGTGGATGTGACAGCCTCTCTCTCTCTCTCTCTCTCTATTTCACTCCGTGCCAAATTTGGTCTTCCAAACCTTCATCATACACAAAAAGAAAAGATGTCGACTCCTATATACTAAGCACATATTTACAAGTCCCACTTCGGAGAAGGAGCCACTACTACCGTAGTTAGTATGTAGTAGCAGCAGCAACAGTACACACAGACATAAAGGACCGACATGAACAACGCATGTGACGGAGTCACAATGGACAACGTAAGTAACTTTACAGGAGTATCTCTATACATTTTGTCTGCTTATAGAGGTGTGACAAACAACGGACGGGTTAAGTAACATACTACTTGGGATGCCGAATTTGAAGGTTGAATACGTGTACAAAAATATGCGTTCGTTGTTCGCTTTTGAAAGAATCGTTATCTACCATTTCATAAGCAAAACACATTCAACATTGCAAGATCTTCCAAGGAGAAGGATGAGGATGAAGCTGGGAAATAGACTGAGATAGAATGAGAAACATGTTAGGACGTTCTCGGATACATGAACTTCCAGTCCAAAATTAATGTTGAAATACATGAATAGTTTGCACAAGTCTGTAAAAAACAATACTGGAAACTAGTGTTTATGAAGTCCTCAACCAAAATTACAGCTAACAAGCCAATAACGAGTCTCCACATGTGTCAAAATGTTTCCTCCACGTTCAAATAAATGATTTTAATCTACCTCGAAAAGGCTGGTAGCGACTTTGGTCATTTGGCCAACTTTTCGGAGGTTAGTTGGTGATTGGCTTGCATATAAACATACAATCTGTTGGTATTCGTCCAATAGTTTCCAAAACACTGTTGACTGTATGTACAGCGCAAAAGGTTCATTTGGTTCGAAAATTTTTCTGTGCATTTTAATACAGACTTCCAACAAAAACTATGCAGACTTCGCTTAGCATGAGCCCCGCGTTTAGCATACAACATTTGACTTATCTCAAACAAACTAAACAATCAGTGAAAGTATTTCTCATCAAGAAGATTCATATATACCAACAATGGAAAAGGGAAAGTTTACACGTAGGAGAGTCAGCTTACAGAGATTTCAAATGCAGAAGTCTATAATATAATACTAGTTAAGGCTATATACTATACGCATATATGTATGAAGTATACGCATTACAGGTGCTCAAATTCATGCCCAAAAGACTGTGGTTTTCAACAGTCAACCTGCTTCAAGGCAAGTCATGAGAAAGCAAAGTTTATTATAATAATTTAATACATGTATTATCCTATCCAAAGTCTATCCATTCCATTACAATACAATGTATTCTACACAATTGTAACTTCTAACCCCAAAATTATACTACTAGCATATTATGTAGAACATAAAACATATTATTGCAGTATATGTATATGGTATTGTATAATTTTATGCCGATTCATATTCAATTCAGAGTTAGAACTCTGTTTTTCATTTCATTTGAATAAACTCGCTTCCAAAAGTCTAGTATTTCCGCCTCTCTTTCTCCTTTTCTCTCGTTCCTGTCAACCACATTTACATCCTTTAGACAAAACCACAACTGCATGCTCAACTTGCCA
This sequence comes from Sminthurinus bimaculatus, assembly GCA_034698285.1. NCBI lineage: Eukaryota > Metazoa > Arthropoda > Collembola > Symphypleona > Katiannidae > Sminthurinus > Sminthurinus bimaculatus. The sequence continues at coordinate 29,554 of JAQIVE010000452.1, forward strand.
CCGCATGATATCTAACTATCTACTTGTGAGATAGATAAAGAGATACAAGAGACATCATGTTGAAACTTCATCTCATCCCTCTACTTCTTCTTCGTCTTCTTCCTCCTGTCCTCACAACTCATCCTCCGACATTTTATTCACTCAACCTCAAACTCATTATTACATTTCACTCATTTTTTCTTCATCCTTGTCATTCTTCTTTCCTCTCCTTTCTCCACAACTGTGTAACTGTCTCCAGCCTTCATTTACTCTTCCTCTTTATGTAACTCAACCGTCTAAAAAATTTAAACCCTTTCCTTTTCCTTAAACAAAATTTCTTAGTCGTTAGTCGTTCACAGAACGTTTTGAATCTATGGCACGCTATTCACAGTACTACGCTAAGAACACTTACAAAATACATACATATGATGTGGACTACAGATGAAAAAAATAATGTACAACACGATACTTATGTGTGTGATTATATGAACCTTACATAAATATGTTTTAAACAATATATTAGAAGATCTAGATGTTTTACCACACACATATGTATTTCTTCCAAGAAGCGTCTTTCTCTCGATCTTTCTCCGCCGCAAAATCCCAAGAATACTGTAAGTCAATATGTATATCTTTGAAAACTGATGCCAATATTTTGTATAGTCTTTACGCCTATATTTATCACATCATATGCATGCACTCGCAAATTTTTCATAGTTCAGGCCCAAATTATATCAGTGCATTGACCACTATACATAAAGCTTTCACCCCGAACCAAATTTTATTGATATACATGGAATACAGCCTGAAACCTAATAGAAAAGCCGAGCATTATCGGGAGTTGTTGGTAAATAACTACAATCGAATAAGCTAAAATGAAGAGAGATGAGACAATATTTGAGGCGCCTGATTCCCATTTCCTTTTTCCTCAATGAGAACAAGACAAATTTGGACGTCTGAATAAAAGAGTGAAGAGCTTCAACTTTGCAGTGAAACTGACTTGAGGCTCGTGGACATGAAACACGGAAATTGACAGGCTATTCAATGAACGTAACGGGAAATGGCAAAGTGGTGGCGGGTAAGACGCTAACTTTACATCCTAGTAAGGGAGAGCGGGCATCATATCAATATTTCACATTCACAGTCAGTTTCAGGAACCTTTTAAAGCTCAAAAAACGAGGAGTAAAACAGATTTTTCTATTTTGCCCTTGTACAACATGTACTGTACACATACATGTACATACCTATCTTCAATCTGCATATTATATGCGATAAGAAAAAAACGAGTCGACCAACGAGGCAAGAAAGCAATGCATCATCGTCGGGTGTGCGTCCGTATGTGTGCCTCGTAAACGCAAATGCGATTCATTGATCCACTGGAAGCCCATCCAATTCAAGCAAAATTTATTCCAAATCCATTCCATATTTTATCATCCAATATTTCATTTGACTCTAAACTCGAAAGCGAGAGCCATGTAAAAACGGCCCCGTATTCTTTGCCGTAAATCGAGTCGACAGCGCACAGAGTCTTCCTTAACCTCCATAATATGCATACTATTTTTATCCTTCTCATTCTCTCTTTTCCTTGGACAAGTTTGTTTGAATGCAAAATGGGTGACTATGGAGGGAAGCAATGCCATTTACATACGTACATCTTCCCTACGCTTTCCACGGAAAGAAGAAGCCCAAATCAAATTTATATATTCCTTCTCCTTCCCTTTATAACATTGACGAGAAGAATCTCATTGTTGGAAAATATTTCTCCTGAACCAATCAAAATCACAAACTCAGCAGCAGCCAGTCAGTCAAGTTTATACACATTTACTTGTGAGGCTTCCATCAAAAAATCAAGAAATAAATAAATAGATATATCCTCTGACGTTAATAAAGCGGTAAACCAGAAAGAAAAAAGAATTTGAAATTTCCATTCATCCACCTATTGCAAAAAATAATAATATTCCCTCGCAGACTGTAACCGTTCATGGCTTCACTTTCTTGTTTAGTTTACTGTTTAGTCAACCGAAAAAACTTGCTCCTGTTTTGTGGTCAGTGCCTTTCTATATATACCAGTTTGAATAGGTATCACAGTTGAATTTATTAAGCAGACTCTTTCACATACACTGCATAGTGCACAAATATACAGTCGGCTTAAAAGAACCCAATTATATATGAGTTCAAACTTAACCGTATATAAACCACACTGATGGTAAACGATGAACTACGACATTTCCAAATGTAAACGATGCTTTTTTCCAAAAGGCATAATATAAGCATAATGCGAAAAGGAGTTCAAAACACAAAATGAAAAGTTGATTCATCCTGTATATACGTGTGTATAAATATGTACGCGAACAGAGACAAAAGAGACAGAGAGAAAACATAGACCAGATACTTTCACATCAGAGCAAAATGTCTGACATTCTGCCTAAAAGTGAATCGGTAGGGATGAGAAGATAAAGGATGAGCGACTGACTGACAAAGGCTCGTGTTTTCCAGCCCAACAACTCTCAATGGAACCAAGTCCCCTATGCGACGTCGTAATCCTCCCAAAGACTACAAGAGTGAAGCTAAACTCTGTTAACTCTTTTATCTTTTCACTTACGCGTGTCAGCATTTTTCTCATCTCGTCCTCAAAAAAGAAAACTTTATATCCAGAGAAATAGAAAAAGTACATAGAAAAACATAGTCAAGTTCACCAAATTATCATGAGTTTTCCTCCGCATTTTCTTTCTCAAAAATTTAAATGGCGAATAAATGCAAAAAAAAATTGAAAGTATAGAGGAAAATGATAGAGAGGCAAAAGAGGGGAAGAGGAAGCAGAGAAAGAATACGTTTCAGAATATAGATGAGTATTTTCTGTCGTGGAATATTCATACATCATACAGTATATTATGCAATACATATATCATATTGTATACATATACACATACATCCTGTAGTCATCCAGTTCATTTTCGATTCAGTAGGCTCTTTTACCATAATTTCCAAATCCTTTATTTTCCCCATTTATACCATATACACACACATAGATCATTCTCCGACGGTCATATGGAGAGGCATGCATACAATTTATTGTGCATATATAGCTGCTTAATACCCACTTTTATCCCACATTCAATTCCGATTCGGAATAATCCAAGAGCCTCTCTCAATGCCTCTCTCTCCAGATAAATCCCATATCAAATTAAGCCTATTCGTAACCAACAAAAACCTTTTATGATTAAATTACTGAAGTACGTAGAACGAGAGGGAGAGAAAGAGCGAGCGTCTATTCACAAACACATGGACACGAGGGTCTTTCATTTAACAATAGGTACGAATCAAGTATATTATTATACATTATGAAGGTTCATCCAGTTAAAATAATATATTTTTGCACCACTTCCTCATTTAGATTCACATGCAAATTTGCCCATTTATCTTGTCTCTCAAGTTACAAACAGACGCCCATGATTCAACCATGTATATGATATAAAAATATAGAAATATAAAAACTTCCTTGATCTCTAGAAGTTTTCCATCTTTTCCTCGACTTTCAACAAAAGCATTTTGAGACAATGTTTAGGTAACGTGGGTAACGCGTTATTTATTCGGGAGCGTCATACATGTATTGAATTATGTCTTGTATGTAATATGATGCAGTGCACAGTGCACAGGTTTAATTTCAAGATTTCACTCCCTATTCAGCTCCTACAAAATGGGAAAAATTCATTGTCGAATTACCGAGCATAAGTCTTTCGTCTGTCAGTATCGACCATCTGTACGTACATACATTCATGAATAATGGAGATAGGTGTATGCAAATTGGAAAAGTTAAACCGTAAAAATCAACCAAGATCACATATCACCTCGACATTATGTTAAATTATAAATTTACCCTAAATTTACAGCTTAATACTGGGAAAGTAAAAAAATATATTTCTCACCTGTCCTTGATTACTATGAAGAAGTGCGATGGGACCATCAGATCCTTCCCATTTCGTTGCAATACGAATAGTTTCAACTGTCTTCTCCTGAACCGATTTAGTATCATCAAGTAGAGTCAGCTCGTAAAACTCTTGGATATCTGCAAAAACACAAACAAAAAAGTTATAGATTTATAATACAATTTGCGGCATAATACGTAATTCATTTCCCAAGTCTGATCAGTCACAGAAATCGTTAATTACTATTTTTCATGAATATTATATTTTAAGCATAAAGCATACCGATATCCTAATCATTCATAATATCAAAGCCCATTCATTTGCAACTATGACATGACCCAAGGATTCCCAACATTCAAAATGTATTTTAAACTATTTCATGCATATTATTATATTCTTTTCTTGGTCATTTGATCGGATATTAACATACAGAGTTTCGCACTTCCTTTCTTCAGGAGTAATGGTGCTTCTGAGAAATCGTTCATTGTTAACGTGTCATTGCCTGATATTACCAATTTACTCCATACCTTCCGACAACACCATCATGAGAGAAATACATACAAGGCACAGTAAGATAAACAAGCATAGCATAAATGCTAGCTAAAATGGCTTTTAATATATAACCTAAAATTTAATGTACCCGGACCTTGCAATTTCTGCATTTTTCACAGCATTATAACTTCCATAAATGATTTTCTTAAGAGCACAAAACGACTAGGCAATGGGATAGAGAAGCTCTCCTTTCCACTGTGTTTCTATGCCTTGCGCTCACAAAAATTGATCACAGAATTCCGAGGAAATAAAAAAACGTTTCCCAAAATTAAACACCTCATACACATACAAATGATGGCTTCGAAGATTGGTTCCACCAACAATTTTGAGGCTCCAAGGCATCACCTTTTGTATGTATGCTCTACTTTTGAGAAATAATGACAAAATATGGCCGTTTGTTTCCTGCAAAAATTTACGAACTAAATTTCGTATTTGTCTCTTTATCCGGCTCTTTCCAAACTCGATTTTCACTTTTAAAACCTGTACTACTAACCTCACCAACTCTCCACAGCTTTTACAACATTATGGATATAATGGAACGGGCGAGATAAATATTAATTTTTCACGCATGAATACAATCTAGGGACTTACATATAAGTACACACATCCAATGAATATGTAAGCCGTAGATTAAATCTCACATATAGTAAGACGAGACCGAATATACATCAAAAACCGAGGAAGAGACAAAAACGTAGAGAACTACTAGAAAATTTAACGTACAAACATATCTATATGCATTTCAAATAGGTTACTCGATTATACCACGAGCCCATATCCTACATATATTATAACACATGATGTCTAAAGCAGGTTCACTGTACAAAATTGTACATCTGACTAGTACTCGCTCCTTTTTTGAGTCCTATTTCCATTTGGTGGTGGCTGTAGGATAAGAACATAAAAATACGAAGAGAGACCAAGGATGAGATGAAATGCTTCTGGATAAAATAAGTAGTGGACCATGTACCATGTATTTCAAGAAGTCTTGCTCCTCGTATTTCTTTGCACTCTAGATTTTCGAATACATCCGCAGTTGCACTCTCGTCTTACAACTTGACTTGACTCCTTCTGCTCCTACCACACACAAATACATATATATACACTACGCTAGACTACACACACAGCACTACACAAAGCTCACTGAAATACATTAGGGAGAGAACGAGGAAAATAAAAGAGGATAGAAAAGAGAAAGCATGTTATTACTATTTATTTACTTACATATACACACAAAATGCAACTAAATCCCATCCCTTTGTTCACATGCTCTCCGCCCTTCTCTTATTTCAGATACCAACCAACTATCCATCTTCTGTACATTTTCTATATATACCCTTTTTGTTCAAGCTAACTAACACGCTATCTTTTTATACTCTAACAAAAATGCCTATGTGTCTTCCTTACTCAACTTTTCATTTTATTTCTATTTCTACACCTCCTATGTATATGCACTATGTGCATATGTACTTTCACCCTGCTCCTTTCCCCAGCCGAATAAACCATACTATATAGAGGGGAAAAGTGTAAGAAAACAAGGGCGTCATGCAAAGACACGTTCGCTTTTTTGTCCCTTACTCTGTTTCATCATAACAAGTGCACATTGTAACGAGAGAATTCAGCAACTCGCTCTCTTCCTATCTCTCTATAATCTAATTCATCCAAACAAAACTTTTACTCAACGCTCCTTCCAAAGCCCTCAACCAGAGAGAGAGAGAGAGAGAGAAGGGGAAAAATACTGTCCGCGCCAATTACTCTGCTTCCCTGTTACTTTTGTAAAAAATACACGTTTTACATTTCATAGAGTTTTTTTATGTCGATGGGCATTGATAAACGCTGTGCAGACATAATATAGGTACTTTCGAATTGTCAACCAAGTACTATGATTAAAATGAATATAGTTGTGATAATATGGTTTCAAAGTTTTGGAAAAATAGAAAAAAAACCCATAATTTTTATTCCTGCAGCATCTTCCAAAATATGTAAAATCGTCTACTTTTTTTACCACATCTTGTTGAAGTCCCTTTCTTCTTAAATATTAGCAACGATTTTTCGACTATAGTTAAGCCCCGTTATTTAACTAAAAGGACATTTTTGTAGGTTAAACTCATGAATCCGATTAAAGTAGATAAAAACTCACTTAATACCTAAATACACAAACAATAGTTAAGAAAAACACATGACGGACAAGTATGTAACATCAATTTCATCATAACTGCCACTAACAAAGTATTCAAAGTTTACTTTCGCCATCTATCAGCATAGAGAAATTTGAACCGCAATTTGAATTGAAACGGAGAGTACACAGTCGTGTTCTCAATTGAAATGCATAGTTATTTACCGCTTCATGGTAATATTTGCGAACATTAGTTTCATTTAATGTATTTAGCTAGTCGACAAGGCTTGAAAACTTGTAAGCACGTACATATACATGGGTGACTGAACGCGAAACGTCATGCATTATATCATGCATGGGTGAAATAAGAGAGAAAAGGAGTAGATGGGCGATCGGAAAAGATTTTATTTATTTGGAATGACAGGAGGGCAGGATGGAAGAAGAAAGGATGAACGAATGAGAGGGAGAAAGAGAGAGATGGAATGTAGACGAAGGAGAAAGTTTTCGAGGTCTAGTCTTGAGAAGAGCATAGTAAAAGGAAAAGGGGAGAGACATTCGAGAATTCTTTTGGGACAATCACAAGGTAATTCATGGCAGCTTCCACTTCCCCCTTCTATCCTTGTCTTTTTTCCTTTCCTCCGCCTCTCCTTCGTCTTCGTATTTTCTATTACTCTTCTTCCAAATCGTTTTCAAAAACTATTATTTCTCAATTCTCCATACTCTCTTTTCTATATATTTTATCTCATCCCTTCGTTTATCTTATGTACAAAACATACCAGGCATCAAGGAAGAAGAGGGAAAAGAAGAGAAGGAAAATTGAGAAGAAACTTCGTTTCAAACAAGTCACAAAATGTTTCCTATGCATCAATTCAGCAAAGCCCTAAAAACTGACAGAAGAAACCTCAACTTCAACTATCTAGATGGAACATGAACAGCATCAGGAAGTCATTCTTATTCGTTTTAGAGGAAAATGCTAATGCCAAATCTGACTCTTCACCCCATCTTTAACAAGAACAAGGACCATGAGGGCCCAGTACAAAATGAAAAATAAAAAGTTTTACAAGTCAATCCTACATATGTACATTGTACATACACACTCTTTAACTTAAGATGTAATTGTAATACATAAATACTACCTCGGAAAAATGAAGAAACTTTTTCAAGAAAAAGAAGAAAAATGGAAAGAAATGTATGAGCCACATGATGAGAAACAGACACCAAAAAGCATCACATTTTTCTATAAGGACAGCAATAGTATAGAAGGGTACAT
>JAQIVE010000453.1:0-37379 GCA_034698285.1 Sminthurinus bimaculatus
CATTGATGACCTCGGGAAAAAATATGATGACGAACACTGTCGGTAACTCGTACTTTCGCCCGTAGGTAGATAGTTGCAAGGCTGAAATGAAATAAAAACCTCGGGAACCTCAAACTCATGCAAACTTGGGATTACGTTAGCACAAGGCTGAAAACAGGCTACAATGACAAGGGAACGGAGATCAGCCAAAATAAATACGCAGTACAAAACAGGAAGAGCAAAGGTTGAAACCAAGGGATTTCACGTGGAGCGAGCGAGAGAGAGAGAGAGAGAGAGAGCGGAAGCAGAGATTGACCTAGCGCTGTGCCGAACAGATAATTGAATTAGTCGAACCGTTAACTAAGCAGAAATACGAGTAAAATATTCACCGTAATATGTAATACTGGAAAAATATTCAAACATTTTATGTTACACAATTTTGCTTTCCAAAAAGTATGTCCAAGGCAATTTTTAATGTACATCGGTCTGAATATGGAATATTATAACCATCGTTGAAATTCCACGGCTTTTCAAGAAATAGGACGAGCTGAATACTACATAAACGAAATTACAGAAATTATACTGTGAGTAAAAAAATCTGCCCTTTCTTTTTTTAGCCATTAAGGTGTATAGGATTATCCATGCATAGTTTTAAACGACCGTTAAATTAAGTTTATTTTTAAACGTCTTTGAAACTGAGTCATTTCCTTCATACACTTTCACTTACTTTGCCACCCCTATCCTCCATCTAGGTTGTTTCTTTCGTTTTTAGCAGATGAACGCGTATTTTTATTGCGGGGAAATAACGATCGAGATCCCAACGCCGAATGCCTTTCTGTCAAGAGTTACTTTCTTTTTTCATATTCCTACCTCATATTCTCCCCAGTTTTGCTGTCTTTCCAACATAGTAAATGGCGGCTTTATATGTATGAAGAGATATACTATCGATTTTAGAGTTGTACAGCACTTCATTGGGATACTCTTATAAAATTTCGGAATTCAAGTCATTTGATGTTTTCCTTTTTCTTTCTAAAAATTATACGCATATTAATATAGGCGTTGTAAACTATTGCATTGAAAAATATCGCATTTAACATTTTAAACTGACAATCCAAAGCGCACATAGCAGGAGAGAACGAGATAAATTCAAACTTGTTAATGAGGCGAGAACATAAAGCGTAATAGTAAATTAAACGAGACTTTGACTAATTTTAATAAGGTTGAATATCAAAGTTGTACAAGCAGCATTCCGTATTATTAGGCTAAATATTTTACTTTTCTTTTAAAAAATTGGTCATGCATAAGGGAAAATGTACATTGCATTGTAGCTTATACAAACACAGAAGTTTAGATGCAAGAAACTATGTTCAAAGCACTCATCAATTGTTCAAAGTCTAATCAGCATGTAAATGTCATTTGTTATTTTTCAAGACTTTTGTGGCCGATATATTCTTCGCTCAGTCATGGAAGGACGGACGACTTAAGATGCCTCAAAACCTAACAAAGTACCGTGTCATCCCTGTACAATTTTTGCAAGACTTGTGGAGGCCAGATTCATTCTTTAAAGTATGCCATTCAATATATTTTACATAAATTCCCTCTTTTTATTTTATTGGGGGCTATAACTGGAAAAAACTGCAAAGAAGTGAATCTTACCATCTCAGAACTGCACCATAAAATTTCAAAAACTTTTCGGGTCGTTTCGCCTTATCTGGAATGCGCATATCGCCTATATCACATGTACATAGACACGTGTATAGTGTATACATATATTCGTCCTACATAAATTAACTTTTCTTCCATCCTAAACTAAATTCCGCTGTTCATTGTGCACACATCAATATTCTCGCTTCCAGATTTAGCTTTTGAGCGTTATAATCAAAGGGCTTAGTGTTACAAAAGTACTTCACCGGAAGATACGACGATTTGTATAAAAACGTCATGCACTTTTTATAACACTAAGATCTTCAATTATTAACATTATTATTCTTGGATGTTTGTTCCTGACTTTCACAACTTCTCTCATTCATTTGGATGTCGAAGGACATCCAAATTCCTTTTAATATAATTATACCATTTATGTATGCCTCCAATTTTATAGTTCATTATGTATGGATTGCATACAATGTATAATGCACAGAGTACATCGTTTCTTGTGGTATTATTACGCAAGGCCTATTTATTTTACATGCTCATCATTTCTCCCTTTATCAACAGTCCTTATTCTCAAGCCTCCAGCATTTTATCGAAACTGAAAAGGGATTTTTTAGCAAATGCAGTCATTTAAGTATGAAGTACGAGTACACCGTCTAAATGAGGGATACGATTTCTGATATACATAACTATGTGCATCACTATTAGTTTTTTGGCTACACAATGCTTATCAACTTGATGGTTTACAATACAAAGAGACAAATCATTGTTTTGTGCCATCCAAATTTTCCAAATTTTATACACATGTAAATGGAAAGCAACTGACTAATTTATATAATATTACTTCTAGAATGCAAAGAAAGTTACTTTTCAAGACATGACCATTCCAAATCATGTATGTACTTTACACTCATTTTTATACTCATTTTCGAAGATTTACTGTTAGTTAAAGTAATGCAGAAAATAAAAAAGTTCATTTCTGTGATTGTTTAGTACATTTGGTTGCACGAAGACAGAACAATACTTTACATGGTTAAGTAAGTAAAATATCCAATGACAAAAGTATCGAAGTTCGTAAAATGTTCTATAATATAAGCAGTAGATGTTTTAAACATTTTTTTAATTTTTTCAACAGATTAACATTGGAACTTTCATGCGCGATGAACTTCAAAACCTACCCACATGATACACAGGTATAAGACATTGTTAATCATTAACCATTTCCAGTCTTTAAACATTTGAATGTGTACGTAGTTGTAAGTCGTTTACTTATATGTAATACTTACTTTAAGGAGCAATTTAAAATTGAGCAATTTAAAAATAAAAAAAAGCAAGACTGTTAAAAAATCAGGATCCGCTGTTAGAGATATTATACGTTTAATGTAGTAAAAATTTAATGCATTTTGACACTCGAGTATAACTTTTTCTCATTTTACTCGATTATATCCCGTACAAGGCTTGAATAAATAAAATTAACCATTATTTATTTGTTGTTGTTTTTTTCAGACGTGTGCCATGAAAATAGAATCCTGTAAGTCCTTTCCTAATTTTACTCTCCTATATTTGTAGATTTATACATAAATGGATATTACTTTGTGAGAGCGTGTATGTTTCGAAAATTCATCAGTTACACCTGTTAATTACTACGAAATGGCCAAAGTTTTACTATGATTCAATGTGTCATAAGTAAACTGCGCCATTAGTATTGTTATGTCTGTTTCATCTGCATGAAATCAAGAGACAAAATATGCTTCAGTAAATTAAATATGCATGCGATACTCGTCCTCCATATTCCGCACAAATAAATCCATAACTGAGAGACTCGACCCGAAAGCTGGATTTATTTATGTATTTAAATAAACGTATATGCTCGTAGCTCGTACTTACTCTTTACTTCTCTCAAACCAGGCTCGTACACTAGCTTCATGTCGAATGAGATTTCTAGGATTGGAGCGAACCAAACGAGGAGAGATAGGGAAAAGTTTTCTTACATGATTCTTCATTTTCACATGATTTACTTGATTAAACCTAATTCACTCGTCTATACAACTCCTCACTTTCTATCTATATGTGCCTCACTCTTTATCGCTCTAAATAAACTCTCATAGCATTCTACTCCACTATACATATCAACTACCTCGTACATGCAACTAAAAGTACGCACATAAGTACATAATAGTGAAAGCCAAAAGCGGAATGCGCCAACCAACGAACCCTTACAAGCACCCAGCTTGCTTTACACTGTGGCAGTGGTAAAAGCAGCATCGAATGATGAAAGAGTCCATCAACATAAATAAATGTCTCCTCTTGTAAAGAAAATGATTAAGGTCGTACCATAAAAAGTTGAAACTTTCTTGTACATCGTCTTGTGTAATGAAGATTAGATGGAAGGTAAAAGGATTTGTAAAAGTTGGTCAAAAGTAACTAGTGAAACGTATTATGATACACATATACATCTGCTGCAGATCTTTTCGACGGTTAAAGTACATATATTATGTTACTCAAATGTAGCATAATAACCAACAGCCTTTTCCTCCTGCCTCTTGTAAAATTCTTAGGTAAATCAATAGTAAACTCTATTTCCAATAGAGTACATTATAAATTGGAACATCATGTCTTTTACAGTATCTATAACAATACTAAAGGGTAAACAGGGACAAGATCCACAAAGGTTTTCTAACTTCACCTCACTGAAAGTATGGTCTTAGAGAAATCTAGAATTTGAGCCAAAATCTCTATTTTCTCTCCCTGGCTCAGATTTCATCTTCGAAAAGAGTTACCTTTTCAAATGATGCTGGCTTTGATGTAAATTGTGTTTCCATTTCATTTGAGAGAGTTTCAACTATTATTTTTATCCTTCTTTTATTGATATGAAGGCAATACGGATTGTGTTTCAAAATAATTAGACATTTAAAAACAACGACTACAAAAGGAAAAAAGTTTCCTTCAGTTAATTCTCTTCTCCTAATTGCCAACAAGGTTCCTTAGAAGATAGAGACACAAATTGTACACCTTTATTACCTAGATTGAGCCGAGGCGAAAGGGGATCTTTTACACACAACTTTGAAGATTAGATTTGATTACCACGAAAATACTATAGAGACAAAAGTTGAAACTAGAGAATGTTTCAATTGACAATGAGTAAACTGTAGTTACATTGTACTAGAGTGTAGCGAATGTATTCATGAAAACCTTTGTAGCCTTTATGTACATGATAAAATTTTATGCAATCCATATCCATAAAGGAGAAAACTTCGAATCAAGTGTAAGCATTGCAGAAAATATCCTTTTCTATTTCTTTTCAAGTGTCTCACACGACAGACGACTTGAGATTCGTCTGGGATCCCAAGTTGCCGCTAGACGTCGACACAAAAATAGAATTGCCTCAACTGGACCTTGTGAGTTCAACCACGGGCGACTGTACTCAAAACTACAGCACGGGTTAGCCAATTATTTACTTCTTACTAACAAGACTCCTTTTTTTACTTACTATCTACTACCATTACATATCTAGAAATCAGTACTCATTGTAAGTCCATGGTGAATGAAACTGTGATAACAATATGATATTGCTTATTACCATGATAATGATCATGGTGACGACGTTGACGATTGTTATTATATAATGATGATACTTTCACTTTCCAAGTGGGGGGCCCAATGCCGAATAATATCAAACGGTTTATGTAACATAGGCCTCTCCGAGTCATCAATGCGAATCCCACTGTCGAGTTTAATTACAATGGAACACTTTTGCTAGTTTTTCTTGGTAGTATTCCTTCTACGTACAAAGTACAAGTCTATTTAGTGTAAAAGATATTGTTCTGCCAAGTTCTTTGAAAGATTTAATGATATGAAATTTTTGCTCAGTTACATATATACATAGACACCTCCTAGTTTAAACAGTATATAATATGAGTGATTAAGCTAATTACTTTTCCCAAGCTGTTTTTATTTGACACTCTTTCTCTACAGGAAATTTCACTTGTGTTGAAGTTGTGTTCACATTCAAGAGACGACTTGGATACTACTTGTTCCACACCTACGTGCCAACTTGCCTAATTGAACGTTGATTTTAATTTTTTATTATACATAATATGCAAAAACTTTGAAATTATTACACACACCGAATACAATAATTTATATTGTTTTCAGTCATATTTTTACTTATGGGATTTTCTTTTGATGAAGATAATTATGTTATAATTATAATATTTTATAATACAGGTAATTATGAGTTGGATCAGTTTTTGGATAAAGCCAGAAGTTAGTTTCTCTCCACCATCTACTCTCAAATTTCCTTTCGTATTTTTAATTACATATGCTTTTCATCTCTATATTTTGTTCTTTCACTCTTGTTCTCTCTCTCTCTCCTCGACATCTCTCTTTTAATCTTGTACATGTATTATCCTAGCTGGAAAACTGTTTGAAGTCATCACCAGGTATATACACATAATATGTGCATTGATGTATGTATGTATGTGTACATCATGACTTCAAAAAGTATAATGTGTAGAAGATAGTTGATGTTTATGAACTGCCTTATACTTTTTTAATTATGCTCATATAATAAAAATTTCGTTTTTATTATTTTTGCGAGCGCCAGGATAGTAATAAAGATAAACGAGAGACGTCAATAGAAACGGGAAGTTAGAGAGAAGACAATTGTTCTAATTTGAGTTTGCTGCTTAATTCAATGTCTTGCTCAAAAAATTCTACAGGCTGTTCCCGCTCGTGTGACTTTGGGGGTGACGAGTTTGCTCACCCTGTCGACGCAACACGCTAATTCTCAAAAATCGTTACCACCCGTCTCATACATAAAGGTAGGTAAACAAAAAGATAAATAATGAAAGTTGTAGTACCAAGCCTTACTATACGTATGTGATTAGATGTATGCACATGGATGCTCTACGAAATGTGTGTGGATGCCCTGGAGGAAAATTCAATTTCATTTTAATGCATTTTCTTCTTGTTTACTTCATTTGCACAGGCCATTGACATTTTCATGTCAACATGTACAATCTTTGTATTCTTCAGGTACGGAAAAGTTCTATTCTGTCATCTCCTAACAAGAAAAAATGTATCAACATAATATGTACTTATAATCTATATGCGTTGATACGCTGCATTAGAAGCTCAAACTCGTTTCCCATAAAAATTGTGAAAAATAGTGTGAACTGCTACACAATTTTGAAGAAAATGTCTACATGTGTACAAGTCGCTTGGTTAGACTTGAGATTATCTCAAAATGATTTAGTACCACAACTTTTGTTTGTAAAATGTGACAGAGTATGATAGCATCTAGAGTACACATGTAAACATATCTACGTTCTTGGTTGCTTTTAAATCAGTAAAGTACATCCACCGTCTATTCAAACTGCGTGCAGCATAGACTGCATGCAGATGGATATTGCATACAATTATAGGCATCAGCTTTTCAATATGTTTGTAAGATTGACCTCCGATTTCGTAAAAATGCCCTACAGTAGTACTGAATGCTAATCTAATAGGTAACTTTAGGCACATTGTTGCATTGAATCAGCGAGTAAGATAACTGTTGAGAAAAGTATGCAGAAGATTTAGGGATTGCAAAACCAACCATTGGAGAGGAGATAGAAGATTTGACAGCCCGCTGCGTCAAGTGTCTTAAACTTGACGGGGAGTATATTGAAAAGGAAAAAAAATGTTTTTGGTTTGTGATAAAAAATGCCTGCATTCCGCATGTATTGACTGGTGGATATGTACTCTTATATGTTATACGTAGCAATGCAAAACGTGCAGAGATGCAAAAAAGGTAGCGTACTCTACATTCTTTTTCTGTTTCCAAAAGATTCACTCGCGAAACCAAAACCTAGAAAAACAAAGCTGAAAGCTCACAGAACTAGTTGGCAAACTGTCTGGAGAGAAAGTAGCAAGAATAAAAAGAGGTGGGGGAACGAAGGGAGGAAGTAAAGGCAAGAAAAAATTTCACAATTACAGATACGTCATAAATCACAAAGTCGCAGTCTCTGTGTATGTAGTTTAAGTCTACGCGGAAACCGTGAAAACAGTTGTAAAAGGCATCGGCTGAGTTGAAGCTCTTACGAGAAAAAACTTTCACTTTTTCTCCCCCTCTATCTCTCTTGTCTCTTCATATTCTAAACACCCGTAGGAAAGAGCCTTTATATGATGTAACGTAAGTATACAGTTTATACAGATAACCCACTTTTGTCCGTTATCCGTCTGTAGATATGAGTATTTTTGTTCCATCTCTGCCTTATAACTGTATAAATAGTGTTAGGCAAAAAAATCTCTTATACTTCTTAGTAAGGACAAAAATAAGGGTGTATTTAGATAGAAAGTGCGTGCTCATATAGACGCGCGTATATTATAGATAAAGGAGAGTTTACTAGAATTTTTCCGTACCTTTAAAAAAGTTATGTTTACTTAAAGCTTGATGGAATACGCTGTCGTGAATATACTGATGGGCGATTTTGGGGACTCGGGAGAGTCACTGCTACAGAGAAGCTTACGGAGTATGAGAGGACGAATTACTACAACTTTCCGCCCTACACGACGTCGAACTCCCGTGCGTATGATTTTTCTTACTTTTTTTGTCATTTTTGACACACCACAGACACTTTACACTCAAGCATATTCCTGTGACCCCCAGTCAAAACTAGAATGCTTTTAAACTTACAGCTCACGGTTCAAACATACCAAATCTTATCATAGTGAAGAAGAAAATAGTAAATACTTTTGAAAATTACGTAACCTGATCCGAAGCCTTATTTTAAGTTAATTTTTTTGGTCAATATACGTCCTTTGTTTACAAAACAAGACAATGCTTTTGCCAGAGTAGAAAACTTGATAAGGCTTTGGCAAGTTGCTCTTGTTTCTGTGTGTATAGTTTAAGGAATTTCAGTCCGTACAAATTTTAAATTAGTTTCTACTTTTCTTTTATAATTGTAAGAAGTGGAGCTCTGTATTATGTGCTAATATGTAATACTCATTTCCATGCATACATTGTATACATATAGTCAATTTATAGCTGAAGTGTTAAAGTACTTGGAGGGTTCTTCTTTTCGTGTCAGTGAACGGCATTCTTGTGACAGATAATTCTGTCCATGCCTGGTTTACTAGTATCAGAAATGAGTTTGGTTACCCTTTAATTATGTATGCATAGAATGTGGACATCGAAAAAGCATGCACCGAAAATACATCCAAGAAGAATATTTTTATCGTGGAAAACACTAAGCCTCATAGAAAAACAGTGGGTGCCTTAGACCTGCAAAAGTTCAAGTTTTCAGACATTAAATGTAACTGAATGACTTCATGATATATTCTGCAAGATAGTTTGTGTAGAAAGTATCGGGTGTCAAGAAAGTAAGGAAAGATTTCCTCGAATTTCTCTATAAAAATCTAGAGGCTTTACTAGGTTTCTGTGGTAGTATGTGTGCATAGAGGGTACACTGTACCACACAACTATAGCCAGTACTAACCATGTTTTAAAAGTATTTAATGGGTAAAAATGAAATACAAGGCAACTTCATTCGACATAGCTTGGTTTTTTTAATTGATTTGAACCTTATTGCGGCCAAACTAACCCGAACTATATGTCAAATGGTAACTGAAGTTGCAGTGAATTAAAGTACAACTAGATCATTGTTCAGTCTCTTTCGTATGAAATTATGCGGTTCAAGATGTCCGACCTGGTATAATCACCAATTCGGATCATTTGTAGAAGTGGCTGCAAAGTCATTCAAGGTTAAGTTTCGTAACAAGCAAGCTTAGGTGAACCCTCATGCCTACCATCAAGTAATGCGGAAATGGTTCTGAAGGTACTTTGTTACGACCACATGATTTCACTAATGGTCACTTTCCACAGCAAGCGGACGCCTAGAAAAAGTTCCATATTTTTCCAGGAACTTTAAGTGGCCTAAACGTTTAACCACTAAGGACCTTAGCGGGTGAAGCGTGCTAACAATATCACATAGCGTTACTTTCTTGCCTAAAGTCAAGAGCCGAAACCGGCACCAAAAAATGGTGGTGATGTGGGTTCTGAGGCATGTTCAAAGAATGTCAGACATTGTACATGTCTAACCTACACACATAAGACAATGACAACAGTAATTCGGACGCAAGTTGGTAACACGTCGTAGATGCTAGTTATGTTGATACTATTGACTAATTGCTACACTGATAATAGTTAGTAGCAAAAAAAAACTTTTCCATGAAAATCTTTCATTACTTTCTTGACACCCGATACTTGCGACTAGCTATACACAGTATTTTTTAACTCTAACACAATCAACCGATAAGCTATTATAAGAGTAAACATAGCATACTGTTAGTCAATAGTTGATGCAAATATTTGTCTTCCCGTCTGATGTAAATTTAGATAACATCTCAAGTAGACTGGTTTCCATTTATCTCAGGTTTCCATTCATATTTTTAAAGTGAATGTAAATTTTACTGCCAACGGTAAAATACACGTCCCATGCTTTGAAAGCATGAATGAAACATAGGAAACCTCCATATATAAAAATATCATCAATGAAGTAAATGCAGATTTTACTTTCTTTTTTATTCTATTTCTTTGTTAATGAAGTTTAAGAAGTGAAACACTAAGAGAAGTACAAAAAAAAGGTTTTAAATTTCAAAGAATGGCGACGTCACAGCATTCATATTCCATAAGACTTTTTTACTTGCTGTTTGTAGTATTTGCTATCATGCCCTACCGCAGTGACGTTTAAGCTTCATCTATTTTAATGAATCGACGAAAATAAATAAGGACTGAGGTAAACGAAAATGACCAGGTGAGAACAGAGTTGGACTTTTCCCTTCATTGTCTCTATTTTCACTTTATCTTAGTAGGTAAATTGGCACTTACCTACCAGAAAGGCGTTTGCTTTTAAGAAAAAGGTCGTTGCAAAGTTAAAATACTTCTTGTAGAATGTAAATTAAATGTAAATGTAATTGTAAATTTATTTAAAATTGTAAGTGCCGATCGCGTAATTTCACAACAACACCTGGAGATCATTATACGATTGTATAAATCTACCAGGATTGAAGCACTTGTAGTCCGTTAATGCATTAGATCGAGGCAAGGTGCTACATGCAACGCTCGCATGCACCTATAACTTTAAAACGAACACACCGACAATCGTTTTTAAACTACACGTTTTAGTCGTAGTACAAGGAAACTAGGAGCTGAATCTTTGGTCACTAAAAGGAAAGAAAACTTTTCTTTAAAAATATCATATTCCAAGCACTTCCTCACTATTTACGACTGGCATCTTTATATTACGTAGTGAACTGGGCACAGTACAAGTATATATGTATATAATGATATTATATACATACTTATAATGGTGAAAGTTGTAAAATTGAAACAGTGGAGGTAGCGAGCTTCCGATCGTAGTTCATATAGTCATCAATTCTTTCAAAAAGGTTGCAAAGATTTTTGGAAAGGGAGCGATAAAAGACAGCACATCTCTAATTTTTCGTACAATTGGCTCATCTCGACAGTAATTTACAATGATGACATTTTTATCCATTTTCCTCTTTTTGGTCATATCATGCTATACATGCACACATTATACCTCATAATACGTAATACCACACATACTATTTTAGTGATTTGTTTTGAGTCAGGTCTTTTTCATGATTGTAGTAATACCATCTGCACTTTGAACATGTAGTATATTGCATGTAATCCTTTTAACCCCAAAGTTTAATAAAAAGAGTGGATTTTATTTTGTTTCATGGGTTCTTTGATTTTTGTCAACGAAGTGTGACATTGATTTCAAATATAAATGCATACAGTTCTCACTCGCTGCCAAAAAACTTATTTAGGTCAACGATTTTACTGTAGAGAAGTTGGAGACTGCGAAGTAATTCATGTCCTCTATTCTTTATCATATTGCTATAATATCTGTTCAAACACTACCCCAAATGTGCTTTTACAAGTACATTTCGGTCGGCATTTTTTTTAATACGAGCAGACTTACTACTTACTATTCAAGATAACTTACTATCCGTCTGATAGTATCAGAAACTGCCGTGCTAAATAGTTAAAAAATGGTCTATTTTATAATGTTTACTGTTGGACTGATAATGACGTAACAATCGACCACATGCGATGTTTGATTATACCCAACCTATTATAGTTACCATCAATTTGGCCATATCCTAAACTATTTGGGAACTCTTCGGTTTCCTCGCGGATTTCTCACATATTTGACCTGCAGATTACGAATACGCAAGAGATTCCGGCATATAATGCCGATTACCGGGTCAAAACCCGGTAAGGTTTCAATTTTTCCTAAAATTTGACGATTAAGGAAAACAAGAGTTTCCTCGTGTATACACCACCTATTTTACACGCGTATTACGAAAATAGAGCAGTTTGCCATCGTTCTCATCTTTAACCGGCGCAAAACCGCGGGAGTCGTGTCAAAAACGGTGTGCATTGTTGTGTTAATGATAAATAAATGTGGGACAAAATTATGGTAACTACAATATGTCGAAGCGCGAGCTTGTTAAATAGCTATATATACTCCAAAAGGTAAACAGTAACAGGAGTTTCGCGAAGAAAAAGGTTCATACATATCTCCGTAAGCACGTAATTCTACAATCTCATACCATAATATTTCTGATACAAAAATCCGTAGCGAATATAGCACGTAGATATTATTGCCATGTAATGACAATCATGCTATAATAAAATAATAATAATTTTCCTGACAGGCTCTCTCTCTCTCTCTTATCATTTTAAAATAAATTACAGAAAACAGTAAAAGGTTGAACAATTCCTTAAATTTTTATGCAGATACTCATTTTTTATCTTTATATTACACAGGAAGTGGTTTGTTTCTATTATGTTTTTTTCACTGCAGCAAATATAAAATACATGCACATAAACATTTTGACACCCTTGCAACAAATAATCGATAATCTTGTAGGAAAAAAGTTTTATTCATGATATCTCTGTCTTTATGTGCCGTTTTTTTGCAGCCAGCTGAGCAGATCCCTATGAATGGCGAGTCATTGGCAACCCCTCCATCAGAAAATGAGCACGGACACAGTCATGGCTCGAGCCATCAAATATCACACTCAACTCGAATTTTCCTCGATCGTCAGGAGGCGAGACGAGAGAAAGCCATACTCGTAGATCGTCTTTCACGAGTCCTATTTCCGCTGACTTTTACGCTTTTCAATTTTTGTTATTGGTTAGTGTCGCTCTTTATTTTAAACGAACCAATAATGAAAGAGGGTGCTTGGTTTGAAACTTGAAGTCACTATCTTTACATATATTAAGTTGTGTACAGCGTATACTGATTACGGATTATATATGCATGTGTGAATGAGACTCCCATACACAAGAGAAAACTTTTCTACCTCCACGTCGTAATCTCTACTTCTTCTCTTCTATACATTATACAAATTAAAGTACAATATGATGTAGATAGGTATACATATAAAAAATTTGCGTACAATATAGTAGAATATCATGTTATATAAACAACATGCTGATTTATATATACATATAATATGCTGTATCGAAGTCCTGTTTTTTGTTAATAATTTATACTTTTTGTTGAAAAACATGTATTCTAACCTAACGTATAGAGGAACATGTTTACATTATATAAAATGTGGTAGAAAGTTATATACGTTTGCTCTCACTTTACTTTGTACAAACCAATCTCCGTACGTTTTATCTTTCAATTTCTCATTATATTGGATTTTCAAAGTCAATAGTGTTTCGAATTCGAAATGAGGAATGAAAGACGAAACAGAAAGAAGAATCCAAAGAAACTCAAATCGAATGTTGTTCCGAATAATACATGGAGAGATTGATGGGGAAAGCTGAGCAGGAAAAATATAGTGTGCACATGTGATACGGCCTGATATGCACCGAGATATGTAAGTATCTATATTGCATACCTACTGGATGAATGCAAATACCTTTGTACATTCAAGCCAAACCCGATTCAGATCCAAAACTCATTCCGGAATAGCAATTTTCCGAAGAGAAATATTTTCTATAAACGCAATATACATAAATTCCGAAGTAAATTAAAATATAGAAGATGAGAACAAGAGAAAACTACGAAGACCTCAATTTCATACATGACGGTGTGCGATTGTTTCAGTTGATATCATCATCATCATCATCAAACAACCAACAGCCAACAGAAAACCAATCAATGACCTAGTTCAAAGGTATTACAGGCATGAGGACTTACAGAGTTTCTTTAGTGTAAGATGAGATGATGTGGTAAACAAACGATACATAACCTGTACTACAAATCTCAGTAAATTGAACTACATTTCCATACTTTTATTTAGTTCAGTTTCATAAGGCAGGCACTTCTGTCACCTTATAAAATACGACATAGTATTTCGATTGCTTTGTCAAAAAATGGTGTATACAACATTGTATAAAAAAAAATTCCTTTGTTATGTTGACAAAATTGGTTATAATTTTAAATTTACAATCGTTGTGGAATCTTTCAAACATGAAAGTTGGTTATACTCAAGTTTTTATGTAACATTTTCTAAAAGGGTTGCTAGTGATTGACAAAAAATGAATGTGTATAACAATGGCCAGGCTATTATATTTTATATCATTGATTATAATACAACTTAACCGTTAACCGTCGACCACTAAGAATCCCGAAACAAATAATCTCAAAAGTTAGGAGTAAATGATTAGCGAATGTGACTATACAAAACATAAAAATTGTAAATTATGCACAGAAAGAAGAAATGCAACGCTCACTCATTCACCAAAAAGTACCAAAATAATGTACAAGTAAGATTGATATGTTAAAATGTATTGTAAATATCAGATATTGCTTATTTATTATACTTAAAACATGTAAATCCGCACCGTAAATCGTTGATCGTATATAAAAATTACACTGGAATGAACTGTTTGAAATGATATTAGTTTTAGTTTGTTATTTAAAAAATTTGTTTTGAATGTAAATACGACTACGGAACCACAGATAACATACTGATAACAAAAAGGTGCTGAAAGTCCTTATGGTACTGTTACAATAAATGATTACACATGCTATCCAATACTGTTTGTAATAAAATTGTTAGTATTGATTAAATATTTACTAATGATAATATAAGTTCAATAATGTTGTATACAAAATATAAAATTATGAACAATTCTAACTTGTACATATATAATCATCACTGTTATTATTACTGGGGTATGTTGTACGACTTAAACTCTGATACACAAAAAAGAAGTTTCAGTTTTAACTTTCAAATGTTATACTGTTAAAAACATATACACAAGTATGTACAACTCAACGTCCATACGTTGTTAAAACCTTTACTATACAATGAAACTTTTGAAATATCTTTTCCACGGATGAATTGTAAAAATATACTTATGAATTGTTATTATCAAATATATATAAATAACGACTCATTGATTGATGACGACATGAGAATAATAAATCTTTTCTCAGCATTTGATTTTTTGTAATTTGTTCATGTATTGGATTTCACTTATGACAAAGCGCAAATTTTCACCCTTATCGAACAAGGTCTCTAATGTTTGACTTTCAGCCTGCCACAATATTTAGACCAATAATTAATTATGAAAAATTTTACGGAAATTTTGGGTTTTGTGAAACTCTCGCACACTGATTATGCTAGGAAATTACAGGCTATAAGCGAATCTTAGAGCTTTCGTATACTACACATAAAATCCGTCAAACTTTTAACAACAAAGTACAAAGTAACATATTGCAAGTTGCAAACCTTCATCAATCCCATATAACCTCATGTATAATGTATATAGATACACTAAACTCATCGAAAGTACTGACATGAGCTGTATCAAATCTGGAGCATGTATCAAGTATGTACTAATAATTTAATAATATTATCTAAACTTTAATTTTCTCTTTCGTTTACAGCTTTTAACAATCGGATTTAATTAGAGGCTACGACAGCCAATCAAAGTTTCCTCCCCATACTGCCATGAAAATGTCATCTCATTTTCCAACTCTTCGTTCTTAACAACAAAAGTATGCCCTTTTCATACATACATAAAGGAGATCAGAAGAGGGTAAAGATTTATTACAAAGGCTTTCCCCCTTTAAAACTCGTCAACGTCTCAAATTCATCACACACATGAACACAACTTAAAGTGAAAGTTTCCGAAAACTTTCTCCATTTTTTTAACCCTATATATGAAAGTAAAAAGACATCTTGTTAAGTGCTACAGTATAATACATATGTATAATGTATTGTGCATGTATACTTACGAAGTACATTGGAGTATTTACCATGCATTGTATAGGATTTTTCGGTATAATATAATACCAGAACATACTACGAATCTAGTCAAGTATCTATAAGCCTCATATATTTACACTCACTCTACTCAACGAAATAAAGACTAATGACTTACTAAAGATTTTATGAGAAAGGACGGAATCACTTCATTTCATTAAAAAAGAGAATGTACGACTCTCACACTTGTATTAACAAAATATACGTACATGTATGTGCGAGTAAGTCCAGCATTTATACATGGATACAACAGCAAGTAAGTTTTTGTATTGTGTGGATATGGATTGTATGTCTCATCTATGACATACACACATACACTGTATAAAGTATATGAATTCTGTCTGTTTGAGTTTACAGTTCCCGTTAACGGTCCATCATGCGCATATATATACATATAGTGAAGCAAGTTTTGTGTAGAAAAAGTTGTGCTGTATCGAGAAACTCTGCCAACACTACCAAAAATTACACCACCCATACACCAGACCAAAACTCTAGGTAATGAATACATATCAACAGACTAAAAAGTAAACAAGAAAGTATGGTCTCGAACAAAATTGACAATTGGAAAGTAAAAAACAGTGTGAAAGTTTCAGCTATAGTTTAGTTTGGAAATGTCACCATGTTCTTTCCTTAGTCTTGTTTTTCTCGCCTTTCATCTTTCTTGTTTGGAAGTATATACAAGTACAATGTGGCTTTCTTCCTGCTAAAAAAGGGAAAGCAAGTTTCACAAGAAAGCACATGTAGATAAGAAAACGCAAAACAGTTACATACCGGGAAAGTGAAAACTTGTTAATGCCTATACGCCTATATGTATTGACTTTGATATTATTATTTTGAAAGATTTAGACGTTGTAAAAAATTTTTGTACACATAATAACATTCCACAATACGCATAACATCCTGCGCTTACATGTATAGATCTTGTAAGGACGCTTATTTTCCCCAGGGAAAATAGCCCCCGTGATATTATCTATAAAACCACGACGCATAAATCTGGTTGGGATCTAATATCCATATTAAATGTCCAAATTTCCTCCCTTCATATACAGAACAGAGAAAAGAGGTTCTCTAAAAGCTTAAGGTATTCTTGAAAATCAAGGATAAGCAATATTATATCCAACCTTGATTAATATACGCATAATAAATAATAACACTTATTAAAAACCATTTACTCTCGCCATGTTTTTGAGCCTAATTCAAAAAATTAATTTCCTGCATACTTCCTCCCGTTTGAACATATATCCTACACCATACATCATTTAATATCTAGCAAAAGCCGAGTATTGAGTTGTAGCAAGATAAATGAATAGGGCGAAGGGAAAATCCCCGGATCTTCACAAGATCCGGGGATCAACATGGCCATGAGAGTCTACCATCTTGCGTTTTAATGCCTCAAGTCTCAAGTACGATTGACTTCATAACTTATGCATACCATTTTTTCAAGTTACATTACAAAGACGATTTATTTTACTCCATGAACCTATTTCCTTAATATGGACAAAAAGGTAATTTACCTACTCGTTTATTAAACATGTATATATGGGACATAGTACATATTGTACATGTCATACTAAATGAGCTTGAACGGTAAGTTTCTACTTCATTGAAAGTGAGAGGATCCTTTCAACAACAAAGCTGCATCCAGTCAATTTTCTGCTACATCAATAATATGGTAGTTAAAATACGAAAAAAAAGTGAAACGTCGATTTCAAGACTTTCAATGAAGTAAAAGCTTACCGTTCAAGCTCATTTAGTATGACATGTACAATATGTACTATGCATGCACATTGTATGGAAGATTTCATGCCGCCATTGAACACATGAAACCTAAAATCATGTATCATGTAGAGAAAAAACCATAAAAAGTTTCAAATAGTATGACAGTATGTAATGCTGAACTAGTTTTTATACGGCACTTTTTAGTTTTTTCCAATGAAAACAAACAGCATTATGATCATGGGGCTACATTGAATCTGTGCATGGGGAAAAACCTCAATTTTGTAGACAAGAAGCAGCGATATTTGTTTACATTCATTTCCCTACACGCCGTACGATTAATCGCGATCTGTTTTAAACATATTATTTAAAAAGCACTGCGTAACAAAGCTAGATGCATCTACTCACATATTACATGTGTACAAATCAAGTAATACATAGGACATATAACACAATTATATGCGCATGATTCCCGTTGAAAACATTTGATAAATTTTCGAATCAGCTTATTGTGCATACGAAATGAGAACGACGGTATGCATTGTCAACTCATCAAAATTCAGGACACGAATCAAATAATGAAATACTTTACTCCACTGAAACTCAATATATCCCAAACGACAATGAATAAAATGTTAATGATCTGGTTCAACCAATTATAAGTATAAATCTAAAATTGTCTATTCTTCAAAAGATTGTTTGAATGTGTTCAGGTTTCAATGCGATTATATTTTATGGTGAACATTTTCTTATTTTAAGAAAAAAGATGTGAGATGTGTCTACAATTACACAAGGAGGAGAAAAGAGTGAATCGTCACAGTTTTGAGCTCATTCATATTAAATGCTCTTCATTTACTGTAGGACTTACTTTAGTGGTTTTTAAACAATACAATTTTAAAAGTGCTATTTTGAATCACTAATTTCCTCTAATACAGCAATGATAGTTTTAGTGAATAAAATGCATAATGGGGAGAAAATATAATTTTGAACCTTTTTATTGTCCAAATTAAATATATTATACAATATTATGGCGTTGAACAACTACAAATCGCACGGAGAATAATAGAATACCTATTTTACGATTAGACAGTCGTTCTTTGTGCTCGAGTCCGCAACGAAATAATGATGAAGCTGCTGTGGTTAATGATGAGATTTCCTTGCATTTTCACACGACTCCTAATAAATATTTCAACCTCGTCAGCACAATAACATTAGCTGACACGAAGGAAGGACGGAGTCTGACGTCTGACTGAAGTCAAAAGTCTTAGGTATTATAGTCGAGCGTCAAGCAAGAATATTTTATAATTCTCCAACAAAAACAGGTTCAAGCGTGGTATCTCCTACATACAACGGGAATAGTGTAGATTAACAGAAAATTGCTTGTAATCAAAATTAAAGACGTGATACGCAAGTCTAACTCTGGATCGGAAAATAATTTTTGAATCGGAAGAAAACTCCAATACCAAATACCAATACTATTAATATTAATAATAAAAAGAGTGAGACTGAGAATTCTAATATATCTGAAAAAAACAATGAGTACATTAATAATCAACCTAGTGCACATAAGCATTGGAATTTTCGCTTTAATACTCTTGTGGCTTTCCAAACCTGGAACAAGTCTATTTTCATGGCATCCTACACTAATGTCTCTTGGAGTAAGTTGATAGATTTGATAATATTATTTGATTTTAATTTTTGTTTCAATATTCCTATCTTGTCACTTGTCACCCAATAAACAAGCTGGTACAAATAATACCTTCTACTGCCTTGATAAAATATTGACAGAAACTCATTTTATTTTTTATTTTCTATTCTATTCTTTTTGTGCAATTTTGATTTTTGTAGATGATGGTGTTCTCTGTGGAAGGGTTACTACTGATGGTTGACAACAGAGTCTCTTCAAAACAAAAAATTACCGTACATTGGATAGGACAAGTAGTTGGAGTTCTTCTATCATACATTGGTGCAACAGCAATTTATACCAACAAGGAAATGAACGGAGCCCCTCATTATACAACTTGGCATGGAATAATTGGATTAATTACTCTAATTCTACTAACCATCCAAAGTTTTGGTGGAATTCCGGCTAAATATGCCGTTGCAATCAGTAAAATTATCAAAGTCAAACCAGCCTTAATTAAGAAAGGTCATCGGATCAGTGGAGTATTTACGTCCGTACTTGCATTTACAAGTGTCTTTCTGGCCTTATATTCGTCCTGGTTTTTGTCTGTAACTTCAACAAGTCCAGCTTTATGGTGGGTAACATTTGCCGTTGCTATTCACCCTCGTATATTTTTCACTACTGTCAGAGTTCAACACTACATGAAGTATAAAACATTTTTCTAAATTATATTAAAGTTAAATTAAAGTAAAATGCTTCTACATATTAATGGAATATTTCTTTGTATTAAGACTACACATTGAGTGATCATTCATTATATTCTAACATAATAATAACATCTAGGAATATGATAGTAAATAGTAAGTATGATATGTACAATCTATGCATAACTTTTACACTATAATATTTTATCTTTTGTTAAGTCGCAAAATAACACCTAGGTAAAATACGTTTCTATAAGCATAATACACATTATTTCGTACTTTTTGAAAAGTTATAAGTGATATAATATTATGACCCCTAAAATGTACACACACATTGTGTTTTGTGATAAATAATAAATAATAGTTTTTACAATTTGCTAACTGTACACTATTTAAGTAAATACATAATTGAAATGGGAGACCCATTATTTTAAATTTACAATGTATATAGGTTGCAAGTTCTGCTTATTTTACATTTTGAATAAAGTAAACGTAAATGATTATTCGAATATCAAATATCACCGACGATTGCGAGTAAAATACTCCACAACAGATAATATAGACAATACATACTTAATTGTTACTGTGCATATACCTACGTAAGTAAGTAAATACTTAGATATTACTAAAGTACTTAAGTCATAAGTAAAGCCATACATTCGCACTTTTTCATACTCTCATGCTCGTAAATAAAATGACAATCAATTGGAAATTGAAATTCATTGTAAAATATTATCAATTCAATAGTATTAGGAATTATGAATGTAAAATCTCGAAATAGGAAATAGTGAAGTTATAAATAGTGAAATCTCGTGTATCGAAATATCGAATACTTGAAAACTGTTTGGTTTGCAATTTCATTTGCGAATTTTCGGACATATCTAGCTCTGCAAATTCTATGTAAAATGTAAAATATAGTTTGAGATTTGGGATATACATTATACATAGCTTTGGCTAACTTTCGACGTCATTGATTAATTAGCATTCCAGACAGGTTTCTGTATCAATTAATGCGTATTATCCATTATCCCTTTTACAAACAAAGATACGCACACTTATCTTCATAAAGTTTAATGTACGTCAGTTCTTTTAGGTCGATCGATATGCTCTAACTCTAAAATGGAACAGTTTGAAAAAATAAAACTTACCAAATAATCTGTATCAGCTGAAGGAAAATGTAGCAGGAAATCTGTAAAGTACACACACACTACACACGTGTTGTTTTGGTATCCTCACAACTTCAATGTCCCGGTGATCCAACAAGGATGCAGACAACGCTTATAAAAACGCTTTAACACTGAAGCGAAAACCAACACATTTTGACGAGATTATGGGCACACTGACTTAATTTAGCACTTATACTTGTCGTTAGTTATACCCAAGTATATGATGAGAATTCTTGTATAAAATCAAAATATTCGTGGCTTTTCAGACTGCTTTGTAATAAGCATATGAATTTGGAAGCCTAATGTGCGAATTTTTCACACAATTTATTTAGATGCTGTTAAATAATATTATGGTATATAAAAGTTCGTATCATGCAAAAATGCCATTTTTACTTTTATCTTATTTCGATATTTTATTGTTAATCCCACATGAATAAGATATAGGATCCTATATCCTATATTTAAATCATGTTTAATCCCCCTCTATGTAAAAGACTCAAAGTTTTCCCATAAAATATTATGTCGTTTACTTAATCAACAAACCGGTATTTAAATGTTACTAAAACTGCAAGCTTTTATAAAAGAAACGTGAATCATACAATTTACTTACAGTCAGTTATATCAGTTAAGTATAAGTACAAAGTGAGGACTGCAATTAAATAAAAAGTCTTCATAGACAAGACCCTATTCCCGTGAAGATGCACAATATAGGCATAATATTATGACATAATAATAATAATAATATCCTAAAACTAATATTCCAGTTCTACTTTTAACACCTCTATAATTTTAATATGATGTGTTGAACATTGAACACATCCAATGACACGGATTTGACGAATTGACCATTGTAATGCAGAAATTAAATTGCTACAATTAAATATGCCTGTAACTGCCGACAAAATTATGAAAAACTGAAGACTGAAGCATAATGTATTGCGCTGATGCAGCAGAACCTGTAGAAAACCGTAAAACGCTGAGGTAAGTACATACTTAATATTATTAATATTTAATCCCTGTATGTATCTCTATAGTGACCGTTCACACCGCATGAAGTTTTTTCCTTGGGTAACGGAGGGAAAGCGTTGAAAACATTTTGTCGGTTATTTTTTCTCTCTCTCTCGCTCTCTCTCTCTCTTCTCTTCATGTCGCTTGTCGCTTTGCAATAGTGCGTGAAAACAATAGTACAGCAACGAATTTTTTATCTTCAGCTGCAGTCAGTGGAGAACTTGAAGAATAAGGTAAATACGACAATTTATTAAATACACTATAATTGACATAATGTGAATCCGTGTATATGTGTCGTTGTTGCTTTTATCCAGAAAACAATTAGATAATTAGAGATATCCTCATTTTGTTCGTTCTGTAGTTTGTAGTTGACAGGCATCATCATCACATGAAAAACTCAGAAACACCGTCGTCATAATGGAGAGATGCAGAAGATCAAAAACCCCTGACAAGGGTATTCAAGAAGTGTCTTTTATGGGTTTCCAAAAGACCTTGGCAAGTATCAACATGGGTAGTGGTGAAAAGGAAAATAGTAATCCTTATTTGGAGACTCAACTTGTGACGGATTTAAAGAAGGAAATATCAGATCTTACGGGACGATTATTTGAGGCCAGAAGTTCCCGTGATGCTGCCCTGCGTAAAAATGTCCAGATGCAAGAAGAACATTTAAAATCTTTGAGACAAATGCAAGATGTAATTGCCAAGCTAGAAGGAAGTAATAGTATTTTACAAAAGGAACGTGATGTGGATACTTTTACGCAACTCAGAGAACTTGAAAAAGAAGTGGAAAAAGTTCGGTGTGAAAAAACAGATTTGAGAACTCGTATGGACAATTTGGCTAAAGACAATGCTGTCAAGGATGAGAAAATAAATGAGTTGACTCAAGTCATCAAGAAGCTTGAAAGCTCTTATAGATATTTGGAAAACCAGGTGAAGTGAAATTTTGTCTCTAATATGATGTATAATATATTGATTTTGTTCATGCTTTATCTATACGTTCGTATTTTTTTGTCTCTCCGTCTTTTCCATTGCATATATTCATATTAATTTTTGTGTGTTGCATATTGATGTTGATTATTACTTATTATGTATGCTACATTATTTGGAATTATTAGAAAGCTGACCTTTTGGAAAGTGCAAATGAGCAAAAAAGAAAAGAACAAGAGTATGAAATGCAAA
The DNA here is from genome assembly GCA_034698285.1 of Sminthurinus bimaculatus. Classification (NCBI taxonomy): domain Eukaryota; kingdom Metazoa; phylum Arthropoda; class Collembola; order Symphypleona; family Katiannidae; genus Sminthurinus; species Sminthurinus bimaculatus. Next base: position 23,340 of record JAQIVE010000453.1, read on the forward strand.
AGGGAGCTTACAATGTTTTACAGCAACAATTAAATAAATGTGAAGCATCATGGGAGAAAACAAAAACGGAATTGAATGAAGAGAAAATGAGATGTCGAGATCTGGAAAGAATGTTAGCTTCTGTAGAGAACGAACTCACGACTTTTAAAGTTGATGTGCGCCTTCTAACTAGAGACAAAAAGGACCTTGAAGACAAGTTAAATCATGAAGTATCTTCCTCAAAGTGTTCTCGTGACAAACTTGTAGAAACACAGCAGGCTAAATTAAAGGCTGAAGAGAATATGAGAGAACTTGAAAGAAAAGTAAAATCTCTTACAGCGGAATTGGAAGAAAAAACAAGTATGTGTAAACTAAAAGATCAGCTCATTCAAGAAAAATACTCCAATCACCAAGCTATACTTGCCGATCTTCAGAAAGTTAAAAAAGGTTAGAAATGATTCATATTCATATTATAATAATGCTCGGATATTATGCATAATCTAAGTACAATAACTATGTAACCAGGAGATTTAAGCTGTACGCAGCTGCTGAAGTACCTGTGTTATGCTCTTGATTAGAATTTACTCTGTTACGTATAATATATTCAAAAGTTTTCTTCACTTCAACTTTTTTCATGTACTGAATGACTAAAAAGGTTAAAACCATGGCGGCTAAACTTTTTTACCAGAAAGAAGGTGGGTCAGTCTGAGATTTTTTCTTTATAATTTTTCCAACCTCTGCTGGAGGTAAAAGTTTGTTAGAATTATTATTTGTATGACAACGCTTAAACATGAATATTGAGATTACATAGAAATTTTGTTTCGGAATTCAAAGCCGAACTGGGGAAAAGTGTTCCCCAGACGTCTTGTCTTTTCCCCCATTCAGCTTTGAATTCCGAAACAAAATTTCTATGTAATCTCAATATTCATGTTTTAACGTTGTCATGTAAAATGTTTATGACACCAAACTTTTACCTCCAGCAGTGGTTGGGGAAAAAATCTCAGACTGACCCACCTTCTTTCTGGTAAAAAAGTTTAGCCGCCATGATACTTAGTATTAATATTAATCATGGTGGCTAAACTTCATTGCTTATTACCATGGTAATACGCATGAAGTTTAGCCACTCTGGTATTAATTATGCTTTTTATATGCCTCACAACTATCCTACTACTTAAAGTCATTTTATAAAATATTTACATAACATTAGAGTGTTTTTCATTCATATGAAATAAAATACAATAGTATAATCTTTTTCTATAGATGATTGTTAATTACGTACTGGCGAGAGTAGTCCTCAATTTATTGCGTACGCATAGACAGTTTGCATCTAAGGAAAAGTTATATTATAATACTTGTTTTAAAATCTCAACCAAGGAGTTTAAAGATGCACACTCGTCAGTTTGATGATTGAATGCACATGCAGTTTCTGAAGTAAGTCCTTTTAAATGCTACTCCAGGAAAATTACGTAAGTTGAAAAATATGCATTTACTCACTATGAAAGGAACCAATAATTGGTGATTGGTGTAATAGGATACAACAAATGCATATGCAAGAAATAAAATATAAGCGTGCCTTTGAGCAAAATAACGGAAGAAATAAATCACATGTATGTATTTACATATGTGTGTAAATGTGGAACAAGTGTGATGAGTGAGGAATCTCTCTTTATGGTGATAAATTGGGCTTATCTTTGCAAGAAGCGATAAAATCAAAAGAGAAAGTGATAGAGACAGTCAGAAGGATGACGATCATGGTCGCGTTAACTTCTTTTTCCATCCTCAATGTAAATGTGCATGTATGTGTGCTTTTGTGTGGATTGTGAACGCTCTTGCAAATACGTAATCATATTACTTATTTTATGGCTCTTTCGTATGAATTGAATGGAGCTAACAGGCTTGTATAAAGCAGACTAGAATAATATGTACAATGTACACCGCTTATGTGTTACAATATGTATTAGATATAAGCAATGAGTAGGAGAATTTAGACAAAGTATTTTACGTCCGGACTTATTTTGGTGAATTTGGTCTGTCAGCTCGGTGAATCAGTTTTCCCCGAATAGATCCAAATGCTGTACATTGTACATACATACACATGTGTACATTTTACAAGCAGAAAGGACAGTACAACACGTACGATATGTATATAAAGTTAGTTTTGAGTTGAGTGAATACATAGTTGAATTAGTTTATGTGGGTGCACACAGTACAGTACATTTGTGCAGTGTGCAGTGCAGTATGTATACATAAATGTGGGCATGTATGTATGCATTGATGGGGTTGAGGTTAGAATTGAGGAGAAGAACGCAGGGTAATTCGAATGGAAGGAGGATGGCGTCGAAGAGTGTGTCTAATAGGCGAATAGGACAATAAAAGCGGACGAATAAAGATCTCAGAGACGCAGTATTTGTTACGCCAATGAATCGTGAATGTTGCCGAAGAGAGGGCCACATTTGCCTTAATGGACCAACGATTTGCGCTGTACATCGCAGCTTTTCTCTAAACCTCCCCACAACCTTATGCTCATACATTCAGACAGACTCACTCAGTTATCTCAGTTTTATCTACTAGTAGATCTCTCTCTTCTCCCTTTTTAATGTAGTATGTACAATGTACATATTTGCAAGATATGTATATACCCATAGGAAAAGAAATGCACTGTGCATAGAACGTGTCCTCTAATAATGTTATTACGAACATGAAAGTCGGGCCAAAAGTGTATAATACAGAGAATCCACAATCCAACACGATTTGACGACAATGATTACCATGTTCAACATCTATATAAAAGACCAAAATGCATTGTATGGTCATTTTACAAACAGTTATATGCATTATGTACTGTGCATACATACACTAATATTATGTGTATGCATATATATATGACGAGAGAGAGAGAGAGATGTAACAAGAAGGAAATAGAGATAAATTTTTCTCTTTTTACAACAGGCAAACTATAATTGCCATATAGAAAGTCCGGACTTGGAGATTCTTATACGGATGTATCCTTTTCTCCATCCCAGGAAATTGTATTAACTTAAATTTATGAGGATGGAGACCAACAGAGAGAGAAAAGACGAAATAGAGAAGGAGAGAGAGAGAAAGAGAGCGCCAGAGTTTAGCAATGTATAAAAGCTTACGAAAGTGAAAGACAGAGAGAGAGAGAGAGAGAAGGATAGAAAGAGAGAAAACCAACTTTCGACGCTTTTACCCAAAAACTTTTAACAGCTATAAATCTCTTTTACCAGTCCACTCAGCACCCAAACCAGAGCATGGACTTTGCTCTTATTATTAGGCCATTGAGCACAAATATATACATAAGTGGATTTTTCTCTTTTTTCCTCACTGCCTCTCTCTCTCTCTCTCTCGCTCTCGTTCTTTCTCTCTTCAGTATTTTTTGGTATGTTTTCTGCAGTATATAAAAAAAGCATTCATTTTCCTTTATATTGAGCACAAATAGAAATCTACTTAACAAACCAAGGAAAAGCGTTCCCTCCTCATGTGGAACGTCCAACGTCCGATCCAACTCTCTCAGTGTAATGTGATGTGAAGAGAAAGAGAAGAAAAATACTTCACTTTACTTTTCTCTACAGCTCTCTCTCTGTATGCTTAATATTGCAAAATTATACAGTAACTACTGTATGTACTATTGTACATAATCAAAAATAGCTATTGCCATATCACTATTAAATACAGGCCATCTCCTTTTGCAGTTTGTGCATTTTCCAAGCCCTGAGGTCAAAGAATCTAAACATTTTTTTAAGTATGTATGTATGTATAAAACGTAGAAGTTACAAAACCTTTTAAAAATTCTAACCATTAAAGTTTTTAAAAAAAGTTTACATTTTTCTAACGAAATTGAAGGTTGAAAAATTTGAAGATGGATTTTAGCCAACAGTAGACATCATTTTGGTTCAGTCGTCTACTTGTTAGATTTTATTCATAGTTATTATATTGTAGGATAAGACTTTCGGTGTAGATAGAAAGTGTTGTGCTTTTGTAAAGAAAATAGAGATGGAGACGTTGAAGGGGATTTGAAAGAGTCGAGTGGCCTTTCTCACTATATATGTTCTCTATTGTGAATTTATTTTATGTGTGCTGTACATATATGTACATAGTACATACTGATGTGTATACAGATTTTAGATGTAAAGATTCGTGGATCGTTGATTTTCTGGCCAAAGAGCAAGTGACTTACGATTAGACTGGGATTTTCTATGTATGTATATGAGCTAATAATTTATCAAAAGCCAACCCATTCAAATTGCGTTTGAGCTCTTTGGCTCCACATCCTAAAAGTCTCCTTACTTTCTGCATTCTATGCAGCTATACATTATCATATGTACAATGGAAATGGGAAATTCTCCGACTAAACTAAACTGCCGAGCCAACCAATTTCAATTTAAGAATCTCTTTTATATACTCACTCACTTCCTCTCCTCTATACCCACTTTCTTCGGTATTTGTTACATTTCCTTTTACAAAACGCTTTCTCTCTTCAACACACAGGGACATGCATAGCATACTTAGCTGTGCGTTTCCACACAGTTTCCAAAAAAGCTGAAAAAGCTCAAGTCAAACTCCAACTACTAAACTAAAAACTTAAATTCAAAAAACTCTTTTACTTCTTCTTCTTTGAATTTGGCTTTGCGATTTTTTGATACAGGCCAACGAGTACTCGAGGGCAAAAAATGTACCCATTATACTGATACATACTTTAAATCTTGCATGCGTACTAGTAAAATCAGCGTATACTCATCTACTGCAATACATTTTCAAATTTAATATGTACCAAAATTCGTTTTATTTTTTTAAATTGTTTTTATACGAAAGCAGCAGCCTCATTAACTTTTTCAAAAAATAGCCAGAAGGTCATTTAGATTTCGAACAGTTGTTTTTTATCCATCCTCTTGTATTATATCATAACAGGTAAAATGCATTTTCTGCGTGTATACAGAACAATGTATTCGTACTATCCGCTATCCATAATGCCAGCTGTTTGAAAACGTGTCTGTCTATATGAGACTGAAAAATAGTGCTTTTATTTAGAGTTTAGACATAGTACTTTTTATAGGCAGAGGACGAGCGATTCAAAATTCAACTTGTGTGAATGAATAAAGTTGCTTTTATTCTATTTTTGTCTCCATTTGGAATTCAAATGGAAAAGGATTAGCTGTGATCGAAAGAACCATAATAATAATAGATAATAGAGATGACTTTTCTCTAACAGGGTATAAAATTGTAGTCATCTATGCTATACAATGCTATACACGTTGTCAAAGACAACAACACTTGCAGAAATTTATACAGATTGAAGTTTAAACATTGCAATATGCTTCATATGTTACGTATTACGTATATGTACATGCAACAATTTTGATGGCGATTGTATTATTTACTAGTGTATGTACTTTGCAGCTATAATATCTATAACATATCTGTAATAGAGATTTTCTGTATTCTGTAACTGTATCTACACGTAAAAAATCCTCGAGTTAAATCTCTGACGTTCTCTTAAGTGAGTTTTGACTTTTTAGCTTTAGCCCTTGCCTCTTATAATACAATAGCACACAATGCCTACCGTGTATGCTTGCTTACACTTGACATTACGGGGGCTTGCTAACTACAAAGGAGAAAGAGGGACAGCGTTGAAAGCCTATATGGAAAAGATTCAAAAAGTTGATCGGCTTAACGGCTTAAGAATTGGAAAAAAGCAGGAGGAACTCTCAAACATTTTAAAGACACACAGACACAAACATAAAGATAGATAAAATATAAAATGTGTGTATGATATAATAATAATAATAATGTATAATAACGGAATTGTTCCATGGTGTTCCATATTTGACATGTTCCGTATGCTTATGATTATGATAGAACAGGCTTTGCATTTTTTATATTTGATTCTCCGCCTTCTCATTTTTACTCTCTACATACATAGATGTAATAATAAACAGCACTTTAGAATTTAGAATCTTCAACAAAAAATATGAAATACATACATTTAGGCCTTTATGAATCTCTAATTTTATTTTTTTCTCTACAGCTGTTCATGTTTTGTACAATATGGTACATTTATAGCATAGCACAAAATATTCAAGAGGTTCTGCAAATTTTGTATTCGAATCTCGATTTAGACTTTTGCAGTTCCAAAAAAAAGAGTGGGGTTGAATAATGTGTACTCGAGTAGTATACATTTGAGTTAGTAGAACCTCTTTAATACTTTATTAGCCATAAAGTAAGGGGAGAGTCTAACTTACAAAACTCAAAATTTAGTCTTGGAAAAATAATGTTTACGCATATTAGGTCTATATCACCTAATTGCAGTGGTGATACTTGATGTAGGCAGTATAAAAAGTAAAAAGCCTACCAACCATCATTTTCTCAAAATCTGCCCAAATCTGTAAAACTGATGAATCCTTCTGGTTCATTTAAATACACGGACAATAAGGAAGGTTTAATGTGTTTAATGCTTCTAGATATGTATATGTATACAGACGTACTAAAAAACAACGACGGCAATAACAAAGAACCTGATTGCACCGTTTTTGTCTTTACATATTGTTTAGTCAGTATTTTAAACATTAAAGCGTACAGAGCAATATGAGCAATTGTAAGTATAGGAGGGGAATTGATAATTTGGAATCATGTGATACAAATTTTATAGGTTTTTTAATTATCTAGGATGTTCAATATGTTGTGATCTTTGTACTCTGTACATTATACCATAATGGTCATGTACATACAAGCTGGTGCCTGGGCGTTGTTGTAGTTCTACAGTTACATCATCATCATCTACACATATTTTTTTGTTTTATTATAGGTGGACCATTATTCTACCAGCCATATCATAGCAAAAAGGAGTAAAGAGGCTGGGACTTGTAAGGTTTAATTAGAAAAATCATCTAATGTCCAGCAATGACTGTTGACTGTTAGCTTCAGGTTTAAGTATTTCTTTTTTCTTTTAATCGTCCTTTGAATGAAACAATAAAGCTTTTGGAAGATTGTGATGGAGTTGGTTTTACTTCAACTTCAACTTCAAATGCGTAGGCATACTGTATTACATACATATTACAGATGTACTTACTGCAATGAAGTTGAAGAGTTTTATTGCCATATGTTTGCCATGAATGGTTATGTGATATTGTAGTATGCGACATGTTGTCGCTAACCTGCCCATTTTATTGTATAGATATACTTGAATGTTTATTTGTATACATTGTCATTTGTCAAGTATCGGAGAGTCTTGTCCAAAGTCAACGGAAAGACGAGATTTGGTTTTGTTGAATGTAACTACTGTTGACTTTTTCAGATAAATGTAGTAATTCAAATGGTGACGGTGATTGACAGCTATACAGAGGAGAGGATCATGATCATGAGGATCAACATATCACACACACATAGAAAAAGCGAGAGAGCCCTCTTTTCAATCATAACAATCATAATAAAACGGTGTTTGAACGAATGGATTTTTGCAAAAATTTGTTTTCAACTCGAACACTTTGCTTTTGGAGCATCTGAAAGCTGTAACAAACAGGGAACAGTGAGCTGAGCAGTGAGCCAAAAAGGAAAATGGATAAAAAGTACTATAGTAACGAGAAAGAGACCAACAGCGAGAAAAGGAAGGGGAACTCTGACTCTTTCTCTCTCTCGCTTTCGCTCTCTGTCCCTTGCTCGTTGTTGTAGGTTACATAATAACACTAATATGAAGATGAAATGATCCAATAGCCGGCAAACGGTGGCCTTTATCCTCGATTTTATTTCAATTCTCCACCGATTTATTGGTTTTACACATAAATACACAATCTTTCTCCACTTTCAACATTCAATGAATGAACGAATGAATTGGATTCGTTCGGCTTATCTTTGTCCTCTCTCCCCTTACATCTCTCTCTCTCTCTCTCACTCTCTATCTTTCTCATCCTCAGCTCTTGTTACGTCAAACAGTTGGAAAAGCTGAACTCTTTGTGTAATCGGATATGCATTACGATTATGATTATGAGTATTATAAAAACACAGTCACAAAAGAAATATTCTGCTACCATTTTCTCGCTCAGCTCAGCTCTCTTCTCATTCACACAGAAACAAAATTCCTATCTCTATGGAATTCTGTCACTCGAATCGTCACTCTGGAATCTGGACAGAGTATAAGAGCACGACATATAACTACTGGTTACCAGCAAGCATGCGTTAAATGCAAAATGCATTCACAAATCATCAGTTTCTGTTGATTTTATAACTATGCTGAAATGGGTTATTTTATGACAAGTACACAAGGGGACAAATTCTGCTACCTTAGGGTTCCACAAATTCTTATTATTTCCACAACCTCCAGAAATCACTATGGACACGGTTTTTTGGCTATTTTTCGCATTTTTCTTCTGTTTTAGTTTGTACGTATTTGTTCTTGAAGACTTCGAGGATTGGTTGTTCAAACACTTTAAAGCATTATTTTTCACCATCCCCTCGTGCTCATAACTGTCTATAATAATTGTAACGAGATCCCTATAAAGTGTAAAATTTCTCATCTCAAGCTCCATGTTAATATAATGCATGTGTAGTGTGTAGCTTTGCATTCTATTTGATCAACGTTTAAATCTCTCTTTTATATGTACCAACATTCCATCGTCACTGTCAACAAGAATTCCTGTCAGGTATCGTTTTTCCATTCAGTTGTTGAGCTTCTGTGACCATTATAGATACATTTTTCAAAATATACCTTTACATAAGTGCTCATGTACACATAAATTGAAAATTGGTTTACTTTAGTTTGTTTACTTTCAGCTTTATACATGTATAATAGCTATCATGTTATGTCGTTAACTCGTTATTTTTTTTCTATTTCCCAATCTGATTAAAACTGTCAATCAATCAGTCAGTCCGTCATCAGATCTAGCAGCAGGAAATTAGTAAATTGGTGCATTTTACCTAATACTGAATAAAACATGTACATAAAAGCAAATTTCCTACAGATTTTGTCCCTTTTTGTGCTTATAATAAATAGCTTGAGTGAACGTTTTCCCACAAACGTATACAACATTATACATACACATGTGCCGAGTTGATGTTGGTTAATGTAATACGTAATAGGTACTACACACAGTTTATAAAATACGAATTCGGAGTTAAACGGAGGGTGAAATGGCACAGTGACCCCACAGACCTCAAAAACCGATCTGATTTATTCCTTTGTATTACGTAATAGTTTTATACTTATATCAACTGTTCCTACATACTTTTGATGTATTTATGTATACATTACATATACATACATATATTTAGTGAGCATGATACACACTACATAAATAAATACGAGAGAAAAGGGAAAGTAATACATACTATTGTACTATGTACAATGGTTAAGGATTAAGGATGAAAGCTGTCTGTTATTTCCCTAAGCAGAAAATTATATGCTCTCTCAGCTGTATTCCCTCAACTTTGTTCTGTGGACAAGAAAAGCGTATTGTGTGCATACATATCTGTGTGTATAGTGTGTGCAGGACAACGTACAAATAGTTACAGGGACGAAGGATACAGAAATAGGAAATAAAGTCGCGGACGCACACGCAGCAGCAGCAGCCAAAGCGGTGACCAAAGAGCACAGACATTATGTAACAATAAGGGGAAATAAATGAACAGGAATCGTCCATCCTTCAAAATAGAAGATAAATCTTTCACGTTGCCCTTTCCCCCCATTTATGTAATACATACAACAGTGTGTGTGTGTGTGAGTATGTATGTTCAACTGATGGAGGAAACATGAATGTGTGACCTGTTTTACTGTGAATTTGTGTATTCACTGTATTCATGGTTTTGGCTACGAATTGGGAATCTTAAATTGTTATTATTATACCCCATAATACTTACATAAAACATATTATACATGATTTGTATGTATGTATTTGGATTATGTTTTGAATGTTGAAAACTATTTTGTTGCATCAAAATAAATTGACAATGTAAATATATTCAGTGTATTATGATGTAAAGAGCCATAAAAAGTAAAAAGTACGTAGTGGGTTTAGCAAAGGAAAGTGATGGAGGGAAAAGGATGGAAGATGGAAATAATTTCAATTTTTCTCTTTTAACTCTTTTTGGTTTTTTCTGCTGTGTTCCTCTTGTAAAGTTGGAAAAGTGTGTCTGGGGATTATCGAGCCTCAAAGCCGACCTCGACTTTTTGGTTGGATTCCGTGTAAAACGGCTTTCGTATGCACCCAATAGAAAGTTTTAAGATCGAGATGGACTGAAACTTTAAGGTTTTTTATGTGAATAGGGAGAAAATAAGCATGCATCATATTATGTAAGTATACATACATCTATTGGATTGGAGAGAGAGTCTCCGCATGGACGGATGGACTTTACTTCCTCTCGTGATGACAACTTTATCATCCATCACACAAAAAATACACAGTAAAAGTGGTAAGTGGAGAGAAAGGGCTAATCTCTAATATCGTACGTCTATCCCATAATGATGATATAATGTAACGATAATAACTTTCTCCCTACCCCTTTCCCTTTTTTTCCTTTCCTCTCCGTCTCTATCTCTCAGGAATTGCTAATACGGCGGAAAAGATAGATCATCTTTATATGGTGACTGGAAACAATCGACTAGGACACGCTGCACTACTAAAATATGTATACGTTTGCTCCTTCACCATGATGTCTATTTTAAACATTTGTGGCCATTAACTGCAGTTTGAGTAATGTTTACTATCCACATCGTATCAAATATTAAATCAAATAAATCGGACAATAATCTCCGCTTCCGCTCATATTTATCATTTGTACTTGTACATTGTACACCATACATGTATTGTGCATAATATCATAAATAAATAATATTTCTATAACCACTAACGTTCAATATCATTCTTGTATTATCTTTAAGTTGAGTTGTACAACTCTGTCTTTATTTGTGCATTCAAAGAAATTTGGGAAATGAAGTAACAAAGTGCAATTCATTGCCATAATATGTATGTACACGATAATTTTTGTCGCTGATTTCAAATCGGTACAATAAATAAATAAGAACAAGAGACAGTTGACACGTAATAAATTCCCCCTTTCTGTTATACATATGTATGTACTTGCAATATGTTCGAGCCTTCAAAGGAACTTGAGGGAGAGAGAGAGAGAGAAATGAAGAAAAGTGAGGAAAGGAAGAGAGTCTAAAGGGACTTGTGATAATTCCCTCATCAAATCACCTTTTCACACACACAAATTCACAAAGGCACTCGAGTTGAAGAAGCTGTTAAAGGACACAAACAAACACTATACAACTAATACACAAGTAAAACAGCGGCACTGTACAGGTTCATGTTCATAACACAGTTCCAAGCATATTTGCAGTACATATTCATAGGATAGGCGTACACACACATCATAAAATGTTTTTCAAGTAACTATAATTCCAGTAATTTCCTATAAAACAGGTACATACCTCCATACGTATATCTAAAAGGGAAAAAATGTTCAATTCAATGTAATGCTATGGAAAGACTCCGTTCAATTCCTTCATTGACTATAATGTCCGGAGTTTTGTTCCTCTTCCAGACTTTAGTCTCCAGCCTCCTTGTGTATAAAATAGTGTTTAAAGGTATATAAATTCAAGTATGTATGGACCGAATAAAAACTAGAATTCGAGTACATTATGCATGTGCCCAGAGAAAATGTTTGTCGTCATCCTGCTTCTCAAGATATGTACATGCGTCGCAGTAAAGAGTATATAAATGCTATTACACATCATAGGTATGTACATAGCATATGTGTGTAGTGTAGTAGTCGGCGGGGTATAAATAAAGTGATCAGAGTTGTGGCTGTAGGATTAATAATGAGAATGTCAACCTTCCGAATCATCATCAATCAATTTTCCCTTTCCTCAAAATTCAACATTTTTTTCACGGATCGTCTCATCGAGTAATTGCCTCTTTCTCCAGCAGCAGCATCCAGCATACTTTATATATTATAGGGATATGTACATATAAGAAGACTTTCCAAGAGAAAAAGGAAAAGAGAAAAAAATCATGTCTCCGCTTCATTAACTACTCGTACCCCTTTCACATCGAATTCTACAGGGTGAGGCAGTTAAGGGGTTACAACTTCTGTTGCGGGTCTCTGTGATTTTTTTTGGTCGTGACAGTGATTCTTGTCTTTGTTGTGTCAGATTTTGGATTTTTGACCTGTCCAAAAGTCGTAGAAGGTAAACCACTGACCCTTCTAAACCCGCTGTCGGATTTTTGAGCATAGTATAACTCAAAACGATGAAGACACGTTCTTCTTTGATCTCTAAATGCAGTTGGAGACGTAAAAAATCCTCTCGGATTTGGTGCATAAAATATACCATAATTCCCTTTTTTGAGGGCTACTATTGAAAATTTCAAGCGGCGTCTTTTGCAGATCCAACTGTGAGACATTGCTAGAATGGAAATGATGTTTGCTACATTTAAGAGTCGGAGTTTGTAGAAACTGGCTGCTTCGTATGGCTTTCACAGGCGACGACTTATCTGCTTCGCCCTGTATAGAGAAAGATAGAGAGAGCGCGGCGAGCTCAGCCACTCAATAAATGAACAGAATTTCTTTTCTTTTTCCACATTTTTTCTTCTTCCCTTCTTTCATCGTCATCTCTTCCTTTTTCTTTATTCTTCATCTATTTTATTTCTTTGTATTTGTCGATGTCATGCCACACATACATACATGCGTACATAGATGCATTTTGATATATATGCATGTATTATGTATAACGCCTTTACATTTACATGTATGTATATTGGTCCAAGTTGTACTTATATGTACTGTATTGTATTATGTTTCATATTTCATATCGCTCGCTCTATACTTCCTTGATTCTATCAGATGATTCTGCTGTCTTGTCCTTATGGTTTTATTATTTTTTTATTCTATACATACACATATATATACATGCACAACGATTTTTTCCATCGTGAGATCAAGTTTTTGCCGTAAAAAGTGTAACTGCTCACATTATTATTATGTCATAGTTCTCCTTTTATGACTTTGAATTTTCCATGCCGCTCCATGTACAATGTACACTGTGGACAAACTATGTAAGTAAGTTATTTAATAGAAATTGGAGTTCTCCCGTTACATTTTATCGGTCTGTGTAGGGTTGTTATGAGACTTCTCACCAGAAAGAATCTACAATTTAAATGACTTTTTATACATCATTATGATATGAAATTTCAATTTACAATTCAAACACCTTCATCTGTAATCTGCGGTTTTTTGCACCATCCATGCAGCTGGGAGATAAATGCATATAATATGTATGTAGTATGTAGCATGTAGGTACCCAAACGAGTGTATGTATAATATGTATGCAAGGAGAAGGAAGTCAGTCGAATTCAATGACAGAATAAAATTGTCTCTCACACAATCACGGATTGAATTCGTTTTTCCAACATCAGCAATGCAAATGATCCCATTATCGATAGGTAATGTATGTAGTGTTGACGACATTGGAATTTTTAGGAGATTTTATGAGACTATTTTGTGATGGAATTCAAAATGATCAAGCACTAAAAAGGAAGAAAGCAAGATGCATGACATCAAAGCGTGTAATAAAGAAAAGTCGTTTATGTATGTTTTAACATTTTTAGTCGTTGAATTATTCAATAAAATGACAAAGATCCAGGCAATATAAATATTGTATTAGGCGGTGCTTTTTACAATTCTTTTTTCAACTAGTATCATCATCGCCTATCAAATATAATAATAGTTTGCGGACTACATTAAAAATGGTTTGGGAGCTCAAATTTCAGAAAACGAGCTTGAAACTTGTAAGCTGTATAATATCTTGATTTTATCATCCGATCATTGACTTTGTTTTTAATTGTACTTCTCTGCATATTAGTGTACGCTTCATAAATCGTATTTTTTATTAGAAGAACTATATCAAAAATCAGTTTTCTTCCTTTTTTTCGGAATCTCAAAGAGTGATGGGAATAACAATTAAAATTATCAATAAGTATAGAGTAGAGTAGCCCAAAATGGGACACTTCGCGGAAAAACGTCCCTTAAACCTAATTAAAGGACTTTTTTCAA
>JAQIVE010000454.1:0-37366 GCA_034698285.1 Sminthurinus bimaculatus
TCTATAATGTAGTTTGAAGTATAATCATAATAATAATATAATCATAATATATTATAATATATATTTATGCGTATAATATATTATATTTAGTCTATATATATTACATAGTATTTAATATAATAATAATAACATTCTATTTATAAGATTTAAGAAATAACACAGCAGCCTTTCTTTTTCTTGATTACAACGTGCTCAATTTGACCTGAAATAGAATTTAAATATAGCATTTAGAAACTAAAAAGTAATGAAAACATTTAGATAATAGTCAATGACGATTTTTATATTTTTAATACCGGCTGGGGGAACTACTGCATGTTGGACTTCCACCGATCCCGCACCGTTTGGAGCTGATCCATTTGCACCTTTCCCTGTCGGTGAAGCCTGGATAAAGTGAAAAAAGGAAACAATTTAAAATACTTTCTCTTTGTCAAATTTTTCATTGTAAAAACAAAAGTGAACATGGTAGAGGAAAAGTGATAAACTTACATTCAACGCGTTGGTATAGGAAACAGAGTTCATAGTCTCGTTGACACTAGGGCTTTTGCTTCGTAATGTTTCATCATTTATGGGTTTACCTTCTTTGATCAGTTCTACGATTTGGTCGGCCTCCTTACTGAGGTCTCCGTCCGGTCTAAACGGATTATCCCACCCACTCTCAGTACTGCACAAGGAGGAGAAAGAAAAGCAAACAATCAATATTGATTTATTGTTATTTGTTCCAGCTGAACATAAGTATGTATACAATATCCATTGATAAAGTTCTTGTCTTCATAATATTCTTTTTCATTGACCATGTACGTCTATTAAGTTTCGACACACAGCTCAGTTCATTCAATCCTATTTAGGACACTCCCGAAAGTCTTCAATATGCTTAGCTTCTTCATATGTGTATATTACACACCACGCTTGAGATTAGAATTTTAGATTTCCTTTTTTGTTCATATTACTCTCAAGGTGCATCAATATCAGTAGCTTTAGAAAATTGTGAATGAAGAAGAGAGCAAAAAGCATACATGTAAGTGTATGTACATTAAATGTCAAGCTGATGGATTTATGGAATCGATAGCGAAGTAAAACTGAGGTCGCAGTTTCTACTAGCGTCCCTATCTTGTTGTAAAATGCAACATTTTCCCAATCATTTAGGCAAGAAAGGAGAACCAGGTAAAACAAAGGACGATTGATTTATTTGTTCAGTGTGCAACTGATTTTCATTTTTTACAGCAATAATTCATAGGCATTTTGATGCACATATTACATAGAGCTTTTTTCATAATTTTGTGTAGTAAAATCAGATCCAGGCCCTTGAGCTTAAATGCCCATACACGTATTGAAATAATCATGTAAAATTTTGGCCAGGTAATTTTTTATCGCGGTTTTAAAAGCCTGAACTAAGGTAAGATATATTGTAAACATTAATTTCCGAAAAAAATATAAAAATATAATTTCACCATTTTACATGTCTTTTCATTGTGTTATTGTTTATTGAAAAAGACATCTCACAGGTTTTTCTTCCTGCTCAGCATTACTCTCTCTCCTAAAATTGGTTTGTTTTTATTAAATCTACTGTTGTACGAAGAACGAATTGTTTAAAATACATACAAATGGAAACGAAGACACATATTAGCTCGTTAGCTGTAAATGGAATATGAATATGAGAAATTTTACTGCCTCTCAGGTCTTTTGATGTTATCTGTAACTCTATGGAACACTGACAGTACAAATGCGCTATCCTATACATTGGGCATATCGATCTTTTCTTATAGATATACTATTCACAGGACCAACATTGAGCTCGAAATGCTGAATGTTGTTTTTTGTTCCCCTAAAAGTTGGAACACTTTAATAAATTCAGAGATTATTTGTACATTCACATCTACGGGAATATTCTACAGAATTTCCTTGCGAATGCTTTTTGAATATTGAATATGAAATATACAAAGGACGAATCTAGCTTGAGAATCGGAAACCATGGACATTTCTCGGTGCAGATTGAAGGCCATAGCAGTATAATAACTCAACAAGCTGGAAAATATGAAGCTACATGCTTTTTGCTCCCGTCCCAATCCCCTCTCACACAAAAGTCTGTATCTGTGGGGAAGACGAACCAGGAGAAGAAAAGTATGCCAAAGGAAATCGTGCAAAGAAGAAACAAATCGAAATTAGGACAAACCTGATTATGTATCCCAATTTACTGCGCGTCAATGAAAGACAGATGGCTGTGATCCAAATAACGTGCATATGTATCGTATTTACATAGATTTACACTCTAATTCTAATACACGATTGCATGTACACAGAAAACTTTTCTTTTTGCACATGCATATTCATTTTTTCATTTTCCAAAGGAATACTTTGTATTGGTACTGTAGTTTACAGCACCAATACAAATGTTAAATAAATGCATGCACGTTTTAAGGGAGGGCAATGAATGTTTGCGATTGTGTTCATATGTAGATGAAACCGAGATACATAAATATAGCGACATTTAAAGCCCGCTTGTACAAAAATGCAGATTTAATTAAAGGCAAAATCTTTGCAAATTAGTCAAGTTCAAGTTAAAAAGTCATCATTTAAAAACTAAAATTCTTTCGTTTATTCGTTTGAGTTTTTTTAAAAGTTTTCATAGAAAAATTCAAAAACCCTTTGCTTTCCCTTTGAATACTAATGACTAATGACTTTCGTAAATACTCATGACTATACAAAAGAAATGGAAAAGGGAAACTTAATTATATATAGCTCTTGGGATTTCAGAATAAGGGAATTAGTGACCGGCTTTTGCATACAAGTGAAATATAATATTGACATTCAATATGTCACATTGGGTTGAGGATAGGAAATGGAGGATTTCAGAAAGCATTTCGATGAATGACTCATTTTCCAGCTGAGAAACCTAACGATTTTTACACATGGGAAGAAACTAGTCTCATCGCATCTCAAGTTTTTGTGCTCAGCCAGCCGGAGTATGCAAGAAGTTCAATGCAATGTAGAATTCACAATACTATATCGTCTCTTTCTTAGTCTGCTTTTTCGACATCTTGACAATTCCTATCAGTAATCTTTTCATCATTTTTATAATACTTTAATAGTACAGGGACAGCAGGGAATGATTCCATACATATCATACAGGAGAGATAGAGACATATTCCTGACAAAAAGCAGAGTCGGAATTAGAAGTTAGATGTATTCTAATCCATGCATGAAGAAATAATGAAAAATTCTTCCTCAACTCTTTGGACTGTCGTCTAATAAGAAAATAACGTTACTTGATCCCCACAGTCAATCGTATTCAAAGTCTATACAAAAGCCTGTGTATACATAATGTGCATGGAAATCTGAGCAATAAAATCCGGATTATACTTTCCATTGCATTGTATGTTGTATGCACAGTGTGCATTGTACACAGTATTTTGTAGTCATAGGACTAAAATCTGGAATCACAGCTTTATCTGAACTCGTGAGCAGTACTCAATTTGTCATTTAGTCCGGTGAACTTGAAAGGCTGGACCAAGGTTTAAATTTCTCATGACAGCTCTTGAACACAAATCAAGTACTCGTATAGCAGAGATTAAACAAAGATTTTCAATGTGGACCATAACCAGAGAGCATGATTTGCGATTTGAACAGAGCAAAATAAAATTGCGGTTTTGCTGAAACACAGTATGCATCTAAATACATAGTCATTGCCATTGTACTAATGCTCATAATGTATAAAAAGGGTTGTTCTTCTTGTGAATAAAGAGAGACTAATGTGCTGTATTGGCAAACCATAAAACAATAAAAAATATACATACAAAGCAACATGGTTCTTTCAACTAATTAGATATATAGGGAAAAGTACCTCTGAGTGTAATTTACTTTGTACTTTGATCATCACCATACCATCCAACAGCATAATGGTGACCTTGTTCAACATGTTCAAAAACTACTCAAATGCTCAAATTAAGAGTCCGAAACCAGAGTTTACTGCTGTTGAAATTGCTATATTTATTTACTACATATTATGACGTATATGTAATAGCAACAGCAAAGACGACCAAAAACCTCAAAGTTGTATGTTGCATGATATAACTTGTATCTACATTCGTTTTATGTATTTGTAATTTTTGTTGTAGAGTGAGGTCAGAACATACACACTAGTCATACACAGTATATATTGAAAGGCTTGAAAAGATCTTTCAGTATCAGATTTGAGCTTTTGAGCCAGATTTTTCCGTCATTTTTTTCTCATTAAATAAAGTCACAGTAGTCTCCACGAGAACTAATCTCGTAACGACGATGGCAACTCTATAATAGTGTGATCAGATGGCAACGGACCATTTACCATTTCCTGCAAACAACTGCTGAATGTGAGCGTGTAGCCAAGCTGACTCCGACTCTGATTCTATACAGTACACAACGATACGTACAGGAATGGGGAAACAAAGTAGTTCTTTCTGCACCGAACCGAAGCCGAATAAAATAGCAGCGTGAACTGTGAGCAGTGCCTCACCCAAAATTTCCAGAACTACAAAAGTTACACATAATACATACATATACCCCTCTTGTCTTTTGTTATCTGGTGCATGCACGTTGTATAGTAGAGATTGAAACTACAGCTTTAGAAAGTCTGGATAACAACTCACAATCAGATCGATAGAATACAAGTTACGAAACTCTCATGATCACGTCTGACATTTCACAGATAATTAAATGAATGGACATTTATTCTTTACCTAGATATTTCACTTGTTTCATTGAGCTGACCCAGTACTGTATATAGTTTCATAATACTTCATAAATGGGAAGATAGAAAGTATCTACCATCCTTGCTTGAAAATGTATAGCAAATAGCTGTCTACTTTTTGCACGGAAGAAAGAGACGGCTAAAAAAATTCACAAAGGGAAAACCTTGGATGTGCCCAAAATATCAATGGAGAAAGAATCGAGAAAAAGTACATAGATAGAAGTGCATTTTATGAGCTATTTGCTCTGCTCTGTTTGAGTTCTCCGATAGTTTTAGAGCAGTGCTCAATTCAATGCGTTTCCCTGTACTTCCCCGTCGTATCATAGAATCTTTATCGCCTATTTGACATTTCAATATATTGCATCATTATATTATATTGTACATGTATGTATGTATATATACATAAGCTGCTTTAGTTTTAGCACAGCTCTAAAACTTATGGTATATTATTATTTTCCCTTTGATAGTACTTGCCTAGGAAGTCCTCAGTATTCAAGTTTAGTGAATGCACTTCGTTTTATGAACTGTTCTGGAGGGAAGGAAGGAAATGAGATTACCAAAAAGTATGTATACGTAACATATATTTCTCGAAGCTAAAACCTAGTTTATAACTTGTAGGTACATATATATCGCCCGTAGGTTTCTTTTGCTATTTTTGCCACTAAACTTTCGGCTCAGCGTGACCCTGAATTCTGCCATGAATTTGAATCATCTTGAGCTAATCTTTCTGCGCATTTTTGCAAGTATCTGTATGTGGGTGTAAATGTGAGTTTTGCCCGTGGAAACCCTACAAATAGTACAAACGTACGTTGTCATCCTTTTAAAATGGCAGTGCAATATGCATTTCCTTATGTCTCCTGCATTTTTCTGCCCTTTCGTTATATTTTTATTTTTTATTTATTTCATATTGTAATTTTTGTTTCACGTCACATTTGAAGCGCCGCCATTGGTTTGAATCCTGTTTCATGAAAGTAGTTTACATTCATTTAATATTCCTGTCCACGTAAATTAATAACATTGGTATGCCAACGCAGAAAAGGTACTGTTGAAAATTTAGCCATCGTACTATACAGTGGTTTGTTATGCATATACATATATATGAACTGCTAAAATAATGATATTACGTTTCTGCGGGCTTAATGTATTCTAAAGTGGCTGTAATATAAATGAAACATTGCGTTCAACGTTTTCACAAATTTTCATCTATTTAAAGATCATTTAGCTTCCTCGCAAAAAACAAAATTCTATGTATATTCTTTGCACCTTTTTAGCAAACGCAAAAAAGAATAATGATGTGACGAGCTTGAGTAAATAAATTGAGATTTAACTTTCTCCATCTCATTTCCAACCTTACTCAAAGTTCTACAAACACGTTCAAGTACCACCTCGTTAATGACCGTGGAAATGATTAAAATTCGGGCGTCGTTGTCATTTGATTCCCATTCTTGGTTTATAAACACATCATTTGCGAATATCTTGTAATTTGCAATGCTGCAAATGAGGTTTTGATGGATTCAAACCCAAGTTTAGGGCCAAACCAAATTACATTTCTGCATACCAAATGGAAAATAACCATTTGTATAAAACCCCGAGTTTTTGTTTTTTTTTGCACTAATACCATTTGCTAATATTCAGTAATAGCGGAAGCGTTTCACCCCATAATTTCAAAATAAATCACCGTAGAAATTAACAAAATGAAAGAATCAGAACAAACTTTGCCTTTATTTCAGTTTTTGTAGTATTATTGTTGCTGGAAAAAGGATTTATGTTTCACACTGAGATAATTTTTAAAGACGAAAGAAACAACACATTAGCACTGAAGACCTATAAATTAGCGTAGTTTTGATTGTGGAATAAAGAAATTAGTAAGAAAAAGGTTTGCAGCTTGGTAATGGCAAAAGTAATAAATAGGTATTGTGATTATTATACCAGAGACATTGTACAAATGTATATGCTATCTAATGTAAAAGGAAAGCAAACCTTTGGTGGGTGGTCGATCCCAACAGTTTGAGTTCGCTCCTCGGAACTTTAACAACGTAGTAGAGAATTCCACCATGTGAAACAGACATGCTCGGCATTATATATTGTTTTTCGAAACAATGCAATACACAATACAGTACAAGGTACAATAAAGCTGACTAGAGGAATAAGATGTTTTGCTTGGTGGTGGTGGTCGTGGTCGTGGTGAACTTCAACTTGAGCATTTAATTTCAATGGAACTGAAAATTTAATATCTTTTGCCGCCGGCCATTGTTTTTGTTGCTGTTGTCGTAGCGTTTGGTTTTGCTTTTGGTACTGTCATAATATCTTAGAACTTTACTTGGTGTCTTTATGTTTTATATAATTTCCAGCTCGCTTTCCTCATCCCTCAATCAGTTCACTTGACTTGGCTCTTTTCTCTTTTCTTTGGTTGATTTGATTTATGACACAATTAGAGCGGACTTATTGACAATTAATTCCTCGTCCCTTCGTCTTGCGTCTAACCGCAAAACTTCACGAGTCACGACCACGATAACTAAAAACCTTTTTTACACCAGATGTATTTTGTGTGCACGTTGCACGTATATATATATATGTATAAGCTCAAAAGTTGAATTTCATGGTACACTTCATTCAGGTTCTGACTTTTTTTGAAATTTCTCCACTCAGCTGAAAAGCCTTTTCTCTTCTCAAATTTCACCCAGTTTTAACACGTTTAAGTGCAAGCACAAGAGAGAAATTTAAAAAAAATTCAAAGTAAACAAGGACGGTGGCTTAAAAATAATTTGACCTAGAGCCTGGGATCACAAGCGAATGATTCAAAAATAATATTAGATGGAGGCTCTTTAATCTTTTTTTTTTTGAGGAAAGAGAAAGCAGCCTAAACCAAGCGAGTTTGAGTTTTCACACGTTGACACTGCAAACTGGAAGAACTTCTCACCGACTGAAGGAGGCCGAATGAATGATGGCGACGAAAACCAAATCCAAGATGTATTCAGTATTCACCCTGTCAACATTTATGGTTGACTATTGACTACATAAAATTTCACCTTCACCTTTAGCAATCTTTTATAACTTGTATCTTGCATAAATGAGTGTTGTATCGTAGAAAAACCAGAATCATCAGTAGTCCAACATGTGTAATGTGTATATATTTAAGATATAATGTGCACTTGGTTTCAAGAGAAAAATCAAACTGATAACTACAGATAATAGGAAAGCTGAAATGTGTGCAGGTAGGGAAGAATTTTCGGGAGATTTTTGGCCCTGGCCTTTGATGGTTTCTTCCTAAAGATATTTCAATGTCACGACTGCAATAATAGTAATCATCGTCAGCATCATCGAGCAGCAAGAGAAGGAGAGGACCAAGGAAAATTAGTTTTTACAACGGATGCCTCCGTTGTATTCTATTAGCCATTTTACTAGCCTGTGTTTAGTGCAATCTATATGCAAGTCCGCTCTGCTATTCTTTGCTTTTGATAATAATGATAATCCTGTCCCATTGCAAATGGCTAATGTCAGTCCATTATTACTATCTTCTGTATACCTCTATTCTTTCCTAGTGATTATTATTACCATCATTATTATCATCGCATATCTCCCAAAATCGTAGTTGACTTTAAGGAGCTTTCACATTTCCTTCTGAATTGAAACTTTTCATAACTTCATGACCCCTATATATTTAAAATAAAAACAGCATTTTTAGGAAAAACAGTGTTTCTACTTTTAAAGGCAAAAAGTATAAACTTCTAAATTACAAAAACACATGACATTGACCATTTCGTGTCAAACCTTCCTATTGGTACACATGTATGTATACATTCAGACCACCGCTATCGATAATACCGGTAATATATATGAAAATTCATGAGCTATGCAATACATAATAATGATATGCACGATATGATTTGCCATGTTGACGACGAAGCAACGTTGAGAGCACCCGAATATATGTATGTAGATGAAATTATACAAAGAAGGAGGCAGAATTGTTATAAATGAGACCCTGACAAATGAAGACGAGGACGAAGACGAAGACAAAACCACGATGACGACGAAGAGAGTTCATCGAGTATCAAGTGCACCTTATATATCAGTGTTTTGTATACTAAAATTTACGTTTCTTCCGCCTCTCTCTATGCATATATTCTCTCTATTATTATAATTAATTTAAAATGTCATGGCCAAATCAAGTCAAACCTAATTGCACACGGTTCCTCTTGAGTCTCGAGAGTGCGTTTCGTCTCGTCTCACAGTCATACGTACATATGCAAGTGCATATAAATTTTGTGTTTGAGAGTATTTCACCTAGCTATTATTTCCTGGCATTTCCCCATTCTCCCTCCCAGTCTCTCTCTCTCTCTCTCTCTCTCTCTCTTTCCATTCCTCATTCTCACTAATAACTAATCCAACATCGAACGCCAACTCCCATTATCAACACAGCAGCAGCAAAGGCGAGATATCGAGTAAATTACAATGTATCATCTATAGGCTTCCATGTTCGTATTGTGTGTACATGGCGATGATGTTAATGATGAGGATGATGTCAGGTGTATACAAAGTATAGTTATAAGTTATAAAGAATGGTAAGGTAAATTCTCATCAAAGCATTTTCTCTTTCACTCTCTTCTCTTCCCCTCAAATTATATAGTGTGCTTGATTCCGTACGTTTTGAGAGACATAAAGTCCCATCATACGTACATACAAGAACAGGAGGAAACATCAGGATAGTATATCATGATTCATAATACAGAATAGAAATGGGATTAAAACTATGGAAAATGCATGCGTGTGTGTATATGTGTGTGTCTCTATGTAATCTATGTACTCATCTTTCTACACGTAATTCATTTTGTTTCCTTCGTTTATTCATCATCCTTTAGCTGCACGAGAGTAGAATAGTTATAATATGTAATAGTGTAGGAAGCAATCTGGAAAATTGACATGATTGCCTCATTAAACCTTGAACTATGAACTGCAGAAAATCAAACGTAGTAGCTGTAACTGGACTCATAATATATTGGTGCATAGACAAGGCTTATAACAGCATACCTACAAATGTTGGAGGAAGCTGAGGAAAGTATGTATAAAGAGGTTTAAAAACCTCAAAGATGGCCGTATAATTTATTTATGAAGTAATGTCAAATTCACATTGGCTATATTTTTAATATGATTACTTTTTAAACAATTTTCTTCCCTAGTTCCCACATTATTCGACTTTCTAAGTCTCACCAGTGTCTTAAAAGGACTCCTATTTTTTTATTTTTAACTGCTCAGTTTTCTATTTCTTCTTTAATTTTTAAAATGCTCAATGAAATGGAAAAGTATTATGTGAGCACAAAGTGAACATCTATCAAATACAAATACAAACATAAACAGCGGTAGTAATATAAAGTTGACACACTTTGAAAGTGAAAGAGGACGAAGCTTTTTGTCAACAAAAATACAAATAATAACATTCTGAACTACGAACCAAGAAAACGCAGAATGTGCTGGCGCCGAATGCTTGTATACTGTATATGTATAGTATAACTTATGTACACATATGCTCTAAAGGCTTTCACGGATTCGTCAATACTAGATAGAGATAAATGTCAACGTTTTTGAAAGTGTCCTCTTAAAAA
The DNA here is from genome assembly GCA_034698285.1 of Sminthurinus bimaculatus. Lineage (NCBI taxonomy): Eukaryota > Metazoa > Arthropoda > Collembola > Symphypleona > Katiannidae > Sminthurinus > Sminthurinus bimaculatus. The sequence continues at coordinate 10,327 of JAQIVE010000454.1, forward strand.
AAATTATACAGTTTTCGATTTATTTATTCTCATTCCCCCTCTCCAGACTTTCCAATGACAACATGAGAATTAGAAACGGAAATTAAAAAAGACATAAAAATTACAGGGTTTGAAAAAAAACTACTGGATAAAAGTTCATTTTTAGAAATATTGCAGTTCAAGAGATCCATTGCTTTTTATCAACTGCTTTTCTGCTATTCCTTGATAAACTCTTGCACATACAATGCAACACAATTGAGTTAAGTGCCTTCGACCTCAAAGCGTTTATACTTTCAATGTAGACTTTCCCCATGTTATTGTAGATTTCTTTTCATTATATTTTATGAATAGAATGGGGTTTTTCAAATTTTAGCCAAGTAAACAAGTTGCAGGAAGAATAAAAGAAAGTAGACTTTGTAAAGTCCATGGCGATTCGCCCTAATGTCAAGATAAAGTTTTGGAACCGCAATTACAGAACAATCGATCTTTCTTCAATCCTTTCTCCTTTTCATGCACTTTTCTCATAAAAACTGGGGAAAGCGTACAAATAGAAAAAATTCATTCAATTCGTTATTGTATTGTTTCTTCTGCCTTCAAATTAAATAGACGCTTTGTGTATCCAAAAAGGATAGAGCTTTTGGCATTTTCTTTTGCATGCAAGGTATGTATATAATATAATATATATATCATGCAAATGCCCCTTTCTTCGTATCTTTTATCGAGGACATGACCTATACCCAAATAGGTGAATTTGTATTAGATTATGGATGCTCCCAACATCAAAGACTCCTTCTTCTTATTAAATATTGTTCTCCCTATTCCGATTTCTATACAATTCTTTTCAAAGCAGGAGAAAAGTGCACAGAATTATGAGTTTTATCGGGCACATAAATGTCATGTCAGAGAAAAACAAGTTAACCACAACATTCAGTAAAAATGTCTGCCTTTGGTTTTATGCTAAGTCCATCTTATATCTTATCCAACTTTACCACGAAATAAAGATACTCAAGGAAATAAAGAAGAGAGGGGAGGGAGAAAGGTTATCTATTACCATAAATATAAATAGAAAATCTGACAATGACTCAAGCCGCAAAAGTCAAGGTCTCATTCTTCCCTATACCGCCATGCTTCTTATATCTACCATTGCTATTATTACTTATTACGTACGTTTTCATAACGATACTAATAATAACAGTAGTTATTACGAGGATAAATCTGTTGCTTCCATCACCCTTATGTTATGCATTCTTGTCACCAATACATACATTCATGTTCGCAGATAAATCTAGTTAGCCAGGTTCATTTCCTGCCCGTGTTATCGTTATTATTGTTATTGGCATAATTTCGCATAAGCAAGGAAAGTACATGAGCGAATTATGAATGGACAGGATGAGAATTGAGGCTTGTCAATTAGGAAATGGATTTGGTGTAGGAGCCAACAAAAACAGTTGATCGTATCATGTGTCTAAAATTGGGTGAATTGGCTATACAAATAATATTATTACAACTCAACTTGTTTTTGTTGCTGTCGCATCTGCAACAAAATCATTTGCAGGCTCTGTTTTCTGCCTCTGTGCTGTGTGTCGTGTATCTGAGAGTGAATCCCCACTAGATTTGCAGAAAGCAGTAATATTTCTATGGGAAAAGATAGCGTCGGTGACACATATGTATATAGCTAGTGCAAAATGGATGCACATGGTAGCCCGAATAACTTTTGTCTAATTTTATGACATGCCTTCAAACCATAACCCACTCACAGTCACATGTGATGTGATGAAATATGCATTCAATATGCATGAATATAATTTTACACACTGACTCGATGAATCTCCGTCCTCTGACTTGACTCGGTGACCTAAATTTAGCCCTGATTCCGACTCGAATTTTCTTGCCGACAAATTTTTTCTTTCGTTGAAAATAAATATGAAACGAAAGCGAAGGCCACAGGAAAAGGATTAAATAATGTAAAAACCGCACAAAATATCGGTGTTCAAAGCCAAACAAAACAAATCGAAACTGTGCAACAACAAAACAGATCCCAGTCACAGTCAACGATACTTTGTTTGAGCCTACATCTGTTCAAAACCAGTTCAAGATCAAGTTATGTCAACTAGCAGCTAATACGATAGAAAAAATGTTCCTGTCTATTCACTACTCACATATTGACAGATCGTCTCGTTTGCTTTGTACGATGGAGCCGCCTTTGGAAAATAAAGATGATGGATTATCTATCATCACCAATTTTTAATACTTTACTAGAAATTATCCTGAATAGCCAGCTAGTTAAAACTGAAAAGTCAAGTCAACGAGCAAACAAGGAAAGAAGTGAATACAGAGTCAGCCTCTGTAGTTCTGTCAACATTTAATATTTTCAAGGACTAAAATAATTGCACAACACACATGAGCTCATTGCTCCAACGAAGTTTCAAGATTCTGGTTTTCCTCTTGTCAACACTCACATACACAAGGTACAGATATTTTTTTGTAATTACATTAAGCGAACAAGCAAATTTTTTCTCTTCACTTTTGAAAAATCATCAAAGCTCAATAACGATGGTGATTTGCAACGATTTCCGTTCATTATAATATTATACACAATCAATTTTTTAACGTAGCACCAACAAATTATTGTTCTCTTTGGAAATAAAGTAATTTTAAATCATAGTATATATTTTCCATTCTTGATGAATTTACTGGAAGAGCAGATCTTATTCTTTAACCGACATTAAACAAAAACAAGCACAAAAGCACCTCCGATCCATCGGACTGTCAAGGATGATGTTGACCGTATTAGACATAATTTTCGGGCAGTTTTTCTTTTTGTACTATTTCTCAATTCGTCTTCATTTTCCAGGGATCGAAACAGCCGTCCTAATAACAAGAACACGAACGAGGACAAGAAAAAAACTGCACACACGAAGAAACTGCACACGAGACTGCCGCCGTGGCTAGCTGTACTACATTTATTTGTTTCCTTCACTCACTCTACTCGGCCCTCCGTGTCTGTCACTACAACTCCAAGTTTTGAAGACAGGTGACTGATTTGCCCCACGACTCAAATTGAAGAAGACGAGCAGCCCGCCCGCTCAGATTCAACTAGACATTAGACAGGCGACCCTCCCCAAAGAATAGAAGGAATAGTGAAAACAGCAGCAGCAGCAAACTATCGTTTGTCGGTGTCTTCTCTCCTTGTGTCAGTCCTTCTGCATAGTTACGTTTTCAATCCATTCCTTTGTCTTTTCTTACACCTGAACTTTTACTTTCCTTTCCTTTCACTTTGTTTTCTCCTTTGCTGAACATTCACTCACATAACTTTATTTCTATTGCCGTAATGAATTTTCCTTTTGCATTAATATAAGAATTGATCGAATGAATGCGTAATACTCTATGTATATGGTATATATGTATACTTTTTCTTGGACTGCAGCTCTGACTTCAACTTCTACTCACAATAATTTTCTACTTTTTTGTGCTTACCGGAGAAAAAACGTAAAAGAACAAGGAATCGAGTCCGAACCTTGCGCTCTGAACGTTCCACGATAAAACTCTTTCACTTTCTTTCACTCACTCCATTATTATTATCAGTAGCGATATTCCTGCTATTATTATTATTACTATTACGGTTGTTGCAACGAGCTCCCTGCTTATAAATATATGTGTAAGCAGCACGTTTTATTCTATTTCTCGTCCCTGCTCCTCCTACCGCCGTCTCTCCGGGAAAAAGACTAAACAGGAAGCTGGGGAAAATCTACACACACCGACACACATAGCTATATGTACAATGCACACGCAAAAACCCGGAGAAAAGAAGATACATTTATCCATACTTTGGAAGGTTTCTCCAGACTTTCCCCATGTCAAAAGCAAAGGCGAAAGCACAAGCAGTTGCTGTCCAACTACAAATGTTCAGGGATACGCATTTTACTTGATGGAGAAAATATTCCTACACATTCGTACGAATATTCGTATTTTGTCTGGAGCTCATCCGTCCACAGTCATACATACGAGCATACATACACCGGAGGAGTAGAAAAGATGTGGAGGAAGAAGAAGCAGAGGAACACGAAGGAAAGTCGGCGGCGTACATACATTGTATAAATATAGTGGCTTATAAGGGAGAAAGTTGAGAGGAAAAGTAAATTTGGAAAGTTGGAAAGTACGGAAATGGTTGAGGCATGTGTATTGAGTAACCTTTGTCAGAGCGCAAGCGTGCCCTTTCTTGCTGGTTTTCCTCTACTGGTTTCATCTCCGTGTTCACACTGTACATGCAGTGTATAGTTGGTAGTACATAGTCCATAATACATACACGGAATATATGAAAAGAGTTGATGTTGAAACTCAAGTTGAGGCTGAAGCTGAAGCCGGAGTCTTGTTGTCGATTGTCGGGTATTTGAGGATTCGGCTAGTCGGGTTGGTTCGAGGCCTTGAATTTTCGCCCAGATTCTCCTCCCGCCTTCACACACACACACACATGGAACAACTTATAGAAGTGTTCTATGAATGTGCCTCAATGTACAGATACGGTACATATTTATATGTATGTATGTACGGGCACATCTTTCTGAACTTGGTTTTCCCTTTGAAATATCTCTTGAACAGAGACACAGCATGCCATAAACACACGCATGTCGTGTGCATCTTCAGCCTGAGCTTTGAACGCCGAACATTGAATGCTTAGGACCGAGTTAGCACTTGAGAGTTTAAATAGGTATGCTGTTACCGTAGGTACGAAAACACTCACGTATATTACAGATTTCGAGGGGGAGAAACCGAGAAATTGAAGACGAGTGCAACTGTACTCAATACATATGGACCGCGCTATACGTTATGTACACAGTACACATATGTTACATAAACTCAGAGAGTGTCTTTAGATTGCACTCTTGAGTATTGTATTATATGAAAGTTCTACTCAAAAATAATAGGAATGAAGTGGCGAGTGAATTGGAATCATATGTACATACATACATACATATGAGGACATATCATAGGCATGGAGTCCATCAAAGAATTTGTAGAATAGTTACGTATATATACATTTGAGTGTACCCATCAGGGGACAAGCACCGTAATCGCTTGTAGTATTTCCAAACTTTCCTGGAACTTTGAAATAATATATCAAAGATATATACTTCATGATCCTCCTTAAATCCTCCTTTGCTTTTAGTAGCCATCATTTCAGCAGTTAATTTGCCACACAAACCAACCAACCGACTCACCACTCATTCAACCAGCCAACCAACCAGTGAAATTCTCTCCCAGTGAAAATGAATTTGGAAGTCTATCTCTCTATTTGGAGGCTAACTAATCTCGGCCTTATGGCTACTTTTTCCTCTGTTATTTTAGGGATGTGCCCACACTGCCCACCCTCCAATTTATGGGACAATATGCTGCCCATCTTTTGTGTGGTTAAGTCACATTAGAGTGAAATGGCAAATGAAAATGGACCACTGACCTTGGACATTAGATACCTACTTAATGTGTCATTTTTCGTGTCCATCAACACGTATCATGCAATATATTATTTGTGTCTACAAGGAAAATGACACCTATGGACTTTGTGCTAAAAAGCCTCGTTTGCACATTCAATGTTTAAAGCTCATTTCGGACGAAGGTTCTAATTTGACATTTTTCTCAAAAAATGTATAGGTATTAATGCTTGTCATGCTCCAATCGTTCTTACAAAACTCATGAATTACCAGGCACAAAACCAGTAAAGGAAAGATGTTTTAAAGGGGCAATTTTCAATTTATTTTGGTAAAATCCTCCTACTGAATACTGATGTCCACAAGTCACAACATTAAAATGCTTGTTTGTCCTCCCCAATGTATTTACAGTATCATACATACATTGTATTAGGGTAATAAACTTTATGCATATGCATACACTCGACCACGTTGCAAGAGGAATTTTTGCCCCACCCTGAGATTTCCCTAGTTTGAAAATGAAATGGCGAATGAAAATAAAACCCACCCGAATTCTTTCCATGGACATTGTTTCAAATGCTGGATATTGGTATTCACGTGGAATTAAATTCTGGCATGATGCTAAACATTCAAATATTATGTATAATGTTGGTTTAAAGAGCCAGCTTAAAATTCAATGGCTCGCCCCTAAAAACTCTCCCATTTTGACTTGTATTTTCAATGTAAAGGATACACAAACAATCGAAAAATTCATAAAAAGGCTGTAAGCTGGTTTTATGTTCTTTGTTACAGATGAATGTGAAATTTGCAATTTTTCAGCGCAAGGCATATAAATCACGATTATCATCAATGCTATTGACTGCACCTAAGAATATGGGAGGAACATGGGAAACTGTGTTAAATTTATATGACGTAGATGATGTTTACATAACAATAAATATTAAGTGCTCTTTGTCCCTGCTCCATGCCTTTTGCTTATTTTATACACGGAGCGCGTGTTCTCCGTCACAAGACCAACCGCGATATGATATGATACGATAGGATGCGATACGAAAGCATCGTCTTGTAAATATAGATACATGTACGTATCAGCAATGCTGATTCAGCATAGTTTTCAACATGAGGGTGCCATTCCATATTAAAATGCTGTCATTTTCCATAATGGTCTAATGTACGAACATAATGGACGTGATGGCGGATAAAATATCCGTTTGGGAAATAGAAAACCCATATAAAAGTATTCTATAAACAGCATCATCATGCAGCCGTACATACTTACACAAAACAATTCTGTATTCTGTACTCTATGCAGTTTTAGTCGTACTATGTACATACATGTATTTGTCTATCTGTACAAACAAACATGCACCGAGTTTTATGGACACTGAGCATCATGACCGCGGCTCCCTTCCTCTATTGATAAACTATAAAATTGAAGCCTATTGATATTTATTGACACGTTGATGTTCTCATATTACCAACCCCACGTTTTTGTATCGTACTTATAGATAGATCTTATAGACATGCATGTGTATGTATGCATACACATACTTTTTTTCATGGTCTTTTACATCCTTCCTCATGTATCATCACGTGTATAGACAACGTTCTGGGTGAAAAACTAAATATTTTCAAATCCACGCCCAAAACTGGGTTCCATCTAACGGACGTACAAATTTGGATGTATACACACTACACACATGATGTACAAAATATAATGGAATTTATAAGTATAATATACACCGCAGGTTAACGGGTAGAATCACTATAGAAACTCCTCATGGAATTCCGATGATGCCATTAAATATATAGTTTTGAAAATGTGTGTGCCCTACTCTACTGACTTAATAGACTTTTGTCACACCATGTTTTCACTAATCTTTGTTTAAAGGGAAAAACAAAGACCAGTGTGCAAATTCCTCCCATTATTATTGTCAATATTATTTGTAGGAAAAGGCTAGCATGTGACTTTATTTTTTCTTCTTTTTGCAATAACAGGCTCCACACTGCCATAAGCGTATACTATATACACAAAAACATGTACATGTATATGAACACAAAAACTACTTTTCTTTAGCATTTCTATCAATACTTTCACACACTTTCCCTTTCTCTCTCTTTCGTTGTATATATGCGTATGCTGCACATAAATATGAGAACTTTTGCACATTTCGCTGATATCTTGGTAGGGAATTTTCCCGTTTTCACCCCACGGATTCTCCCACGCTTGTCTTTTCTACATAGCTTGCTTTCTTCCTGATTAATTTCAATCCTATTAATGGAAAATCCAATTTGATCAATATCTCCATTCCATTCTCAGAACTACGTCTTATAAATATTAAGAATATATCATAATTAACTGCAGGAAAACCCAAAGGCTAAGGTACAAAAATAATTTTTTCTTTGGAAAATTTTCCCTGCTTTGTACTTGATGGGGAAAATAATGGCAATAGTTTTTCTTAATAGCTTTTCCGTCCCTTCTAAGCTGTAAGCTTGCCTAGAAGGTTGACAAATTGAAGGGAAATTCCACATAAAATTGCAAGATGATGGAAAATGTAACTTAATTTCTGCCGGAAACTAAATAAGGTTTACTATTTACTAGTGAAGAATCTTGTGCAAAGTAATTAGTTTTATGTACTATGTACTATGCGAGTGTATATTCATGTTTTACCTTTTATTTATGGCCGAAATTGAAATGAGCTACCAGCCTTGACGTTTAATTATAAGTAATGGGCAATTTAAAAGGAGAAAACTAGATTAACCTGCTTGTTTAGTTTAAAATATGTAATAGCTCAAAGCATTAAATTTTCAAAATTGTAATTGATGAGGACGGTAGTTACGCATTGTAAAGGACGTGTGGGATCAAATAGCGGAAAATGTCACTTTTGTTTAAGTTTCCTTGTAATCTGTCAATTTTCAAAAAAATGAAATTTGAACCAAGGCTTCCGTCTAGAAGAAAGGTTGATGGATGAGTTGAATGCTATAAGTGTACATAAAAATGTACACAGTGTATTGTTCAACCTCTTGCTTTCCAGTTCGATAACTAATGAAATGTCAAGTGAAACAGGAGATTCGATGCTTGCATGGTTAAGCTCAAAATTTTGTGTACTTAAATATAAAATGTAATATTTCACGTGTGCTGAGTGGTTAAAAGAAAAGCGAAGAACAGTGTTTAACAATTAAGTTAAAGGTTTGCCAGTGCACACTGCACACAATATTACATGGTACAGCAAGTATGCATAGTGAAAAGTATATATTTGTATTTTTTCATACATCACTAAATATTTTGTTTTGGAGCAAGTTCCATATAATACAAATACAAGTGTAAGTAGAGAGAGACGAAATGGAAAGCTTTGTGTACTTTAATTATATTATGCTAATAATTATCTTTCAACGTTCAAGGTTTTACATTTGTTTACAGTCAGCTAGTTATGTGCAGCATCAAGACATAGAAAATTGCCGGATGCCATTGATTACTTTAAAAAAAATATGTTGACAATATTTCTTTCTTTCTTTATACATACCGAGCCAAGTCATAGACAAGAGTCTCAACCTTTGCAACAATGACAGTGACAAAAACCAGTTTTAAATTTTAAACAGACCTTTAAAATTTTCTAAATCTTATTACTGCTTACTATAGCATCACCAATGGAAATATCACAGTGTATAGAAGAGCTCTTTATCTGTATACTCTGAATGCTAACATTTACATAATAAATGTACTTCCTTGTGTTTCCCCCACACTGAGTAATTACAAACCTTCGCCTTTGACTTTCCTATTTCCATGGTCTTGAATTAGGGCCAAGATTTCAAATTCAAGGCATGGCATGGCATGCGTCTGCCAACAAATAACTCAGCCATCCTTTTTGTAAAATCCTCTGCATGTTAAATGGGAAAACCCCAAAATTCAGTTCCAAAACTTTGGTTTCATTCCCTCAGAATTGAGAATACATTATAAACCAAAGTCAAAAGTACACAAACTCAAAGCGCTTGAAAATAAATTTAAAAAATATATAGCAATTTTCACTGTCTGTATTTTTTAAAACCCGCGCTCCTATTAACGATACTCGTGGTGAAGATTATATTTTATCAATTTTCAATTGTGGTATAATCAAAACTTTGTTAATTCATCCGCAAATAAATGTTGAGTATAATATCTAATTTTCCTTCTCTGGGCAATTTAAAGGAAAACAAGAACTCAAAAATCTCGAGTCAATCAAAGGCAAACAGTTGATAGACAGAGAGACAGGCCCAGCAGTTTGTGTGACAGTGCGACAGTCTAGAAGAATAATCTAGAAATGCAGAAAAAATCTGTCACGGATACTCAAGATTCGAAACGTGCAGCCAAAGATTTCTTTTTACGAAAACCAGAATCAAATCCGTCAGGCAGCAACACGATAGCAGCAGTAAAATCGATAAAGAAACAATTTCAAAAAGAAGATAGTGAAGTTCTGCTTTCTATCAATCTTGCAGGTGGACTGTGACAAGGTAAAATGTATCTATGTAGATCTTAGGCTGCAATCGCTGATAGTTGAATAGGGAGAAAGAAAAAGGAGAAAAAACAATTTTGTCAAGAACACTTGAAAAAACTTTTCTCCGTCCCCTCTAAGGTACAGTTATGTGCACTGCATTTATTTATGTATAAAATGTAAATAAAAACTTTGAATTCATGGAGCCCAGTGCAGATACTCTCTGTTCTATATCAAGGTAGAAAAGGCTGCCTACTGCCTATATATTATAAACATATCTTTCGTCTTTTATTTGCATTTTTTCAGGGACAAGTGCTTTCTTCTATTGTCGCTGACATGGTCGTCAGGAGTTTCTATGTATACACATTTCTCTAGATTTTCAACGAGTTTTTCGTGATCGAAATTGAAATTGTGCGTGTGCACGTATACAAACGTCGGTTTCCCTCTTTCTCTTACGCCGAAAGCACATATTTTGTTTTGAAGTGACTGTCAAAAGTCTCTTGGAAAATTGAGCAACCAAAAATATAAACATCCAAAAAACTCTTTCGTGTGTAAAAATGCAAAACTTTGAAGTACATTGTAAAATATATAATATGCATACTTTCTGTGGATTTATTTGGTATTTAATCGTTTATCTCTGTTTCTCCTGCGTACACATATTCGACGCTTCTTATTTAAATCGGAGTATAATAAGAGCTTTAACTTCTTATACTGTGCCTTTGCATAAATTTCAGACAGCTTATACAAAACTCTCCTGTGCTTAAAGTTTGAGTTTATGTTACAGATTTGACGCGGGATTACGAGTCTAGGGAGGAATTCAATTTGTTGAAACTTAGCACCGCTTTCACTAAATATGCATATTCTACTTTACGATTTTCACAGGTTCAATAATTGTACAAAAACTTTCTTGATTTTACTAAGTACAACAAAAGACGTAACCAATTTTGTATGGTCAAGTTGAAAAAGAACTATGAGTAATATTGTCAATTTTGTAAGAATAGAAAAGTTACCTCATTTGTCTGTTGTAGGCAGGAGGTGTTCGGTCAACAGCGATTGGACTACCGGGAAGCGTCATGTTGCTCAAATCAAAGTCGAGGATATCTGACTCAGGTGAGCTGACAGCCAATGGTTTTTCCGACTCAAAAAAGGTCACTCGCACTCTGGACGGTGGTCTGGACCCTCCAGTTGAGCCCCTAGAAAATTAAAACAAAAAATCAAAATTATTAATTGATGACAAGTCAACGCATTTAAACTTCCAATCCCATGCAAACGATTTGATAAAAAAGTATTAATTCACACATTCCAAATCAAATTTATAGCGTAACTACACATTATGTGTGGTAACTCAAACTTTCTTTATGAACTTTCATCTTTCTCCTACCAAATCACGGAGGGTTTTTTGTCCTTAATAATAGGTCTACAGATGAACCTGCTACTGTTCTTTTTGATTGGCTTACTTGCCCAATTGCCCATTCTAACACTCACATGTACAAAATTCTTCCTTTTATTTTTCAATCTTCACTCTTATTTTAAAATTTCACATTTCAAAAAAAACCAACCACTCAGTTAGAAACAGCAGACTTTAGGAACTTTTATACAAATCTCTACAAAAATAATCTCACAATAAGTAGAAACTTTATGACCACGATATGAAAATGCAGATTACACCATTCGTTTTTGTTTGTGATGTTTTGCTATGCAAATTTATGTTGCTGGACAGCCACCACGTGAAACGTCCACGTTCGCCTGAAAACCAGCGCAAACTGCGATTTGTCTCCCTTTCAACCATGCACAACACAATATAAAATACAAAGTAAGTATATGTCTAAGCACAAGCCAGTACTGTGTACAATGTACAATGCACAGTATAGACTCTAGTCACTGTTTGGACTCAACTCAGCCTCAGTTCAGCTGAAGGTTTTTTGGATTGCCGCGTGCTCTCCACGTTGCCGCAATGAACAAACATGAGTCGCGGAACATGCATCGCAGCACTGTGAAACTCGTCCTTTCACTCTGAGCTTCTAACTGGAATTGCATGTTGCATTGCAACGTCAGGTCTTTGCACGCATGAAGAAACTACGTCGTTGTCGTTCATTTTGCTCTTTAGCTGTGCAAAGTGTGTGTGTGTGTGTGTATACTCTATCAATATCACTAGAAAATAAAACTAGAGCCATCTCTATCTGTAGTATACATAGTTGACATCTTAATACAATTCTATTATAAAAATACTACGCACTTCCTTGTTCACTCGTCCAAAAATATTCCAAAGAAATTCCATCTGCGCTAAGGCAACTTTATTCAATGAAATTATAAGAAATTGAGTTTAATCAAAGCTAAAAGCTTCTTGACACTTTTTAAAATTCTGGAAAGACATGAGTGAGACTCAAATTTTTCAAAATATTCACTTGATCTGGAGATATCTCGACTCTGAAAGTAAAAATAACCTTCGAGTTTGAATAAATGTTTGAAATCAATGTCGCCTGTCCAATGTATCATGTTTTTTCAAAACGATGGATTGGAGAAAGCATTAAATTAAAAAGGGAGAAAACTGTCAGTTGCGAGTTCATTTGAAATATAGAGTCTACAAAAAAATATACAGTAACTAGATAAATGGACAGGGAAAATGAGACTGGGGATGGTCAGTTCTCCCTGCTTCATTTCCTTTGATGACTATCATAAGTTGATAATCGTGCCGCCGAAAATAGAAATCGTGAATGCATAATATGAACCTAAGCTGTAAGCCCTGTACGATTATCGATTAGAAGGGGACACTTTATTATGATTGGGGTATTTTAGGTTGGCACTAGACAATAATGCATATTATATATGAATACATTGTGACGAGTCATTCCATCATTTTTTGCTCATTACTTTGCTTGTGTTTCATCATCACCGCTGAGTGTTCAACTCGGTTTCGAATGTTGACGACACAACCAAGTCTAAATCTATGTATATAAATAAAAATACGTATGTGTATTGCATATAGATAGAGTTGAGCAATAAAATACGATATAAGATGATCAGTGAGTGCCCTAGGACAAGGGAACGACATGCAATCGCATCATAAAACCTTCGCTGCCTAAAGAGTAATTTTACGAGAATCCCGTCTCCTACTTGTGCTTTCATAGTGGGGTAAATTGTGAGTTATGAGGCGCAGGACGTCGACAATTTGACGAGTCTAAGCCTACGACACTAAATTACACTACACGAATTTACAATCCAAGCTTTCTACCCGCAATTCTCCCCTTTGTTTTGTACAAGCAGGAATTCGGATCAATCAAGGAAAAGTTGGGTGGAAATGCATAAAGAGTAAAAAATATCGATGAAATGTCCCATGAAACAGTGAACATTCTACATTTCATGTCATTCAAATGTGTATATATTAAAAGCCCACAAAGTTTTATCTCAGCCAAAAATTCGGTGAGAAATTCCTCTCCTTTGCAGAAATTCAGAAAGTAAACTGCATTCTTGCTGTTGCAAATCCGTGTGCAAAAAACCTTCACTGTGCACACAAAGCACACATCATACTGCGTGCATACAGGCAAAACTTTGTATCGTAGTTGTGGTTGTGGAGCAGTTGAATTTAGTACGAAATCCGAAAATCCACAGAAACAAAGCCAGATGTATGATTATTATCGCAGTTTGAATAACCGTTGTGCTCTCTCTTGTGTAATAGTAATAAATAGAAGAAAGTAGGAAGGAAAGTACATGACATAGCATATAACACTGTAGCATGCATGCAATTCTATTATCAACAGGGAGGTTCTGCAAAATATCTAGTATGCATATAATTTGCAATATTATTTGAGACAGCTCAAAAAGTACTGTAATTCCAAATTCACCACCCTTTTTCTTGAATCCCCAAAGTCTAAAGTGAATTCTAGTTCTTAGCTTTGCAAAGTCCGCCTAATGATAGAGATATGCATGCACTTATTTATTTTAAGCAATACACACAGCGATAACGTGCCCACTCCAACGACAATTTCCTCAAATGAATGTACTAGTATAAGTAGAGGGCTTTAAATGTCATTGAAATATTACGCTTCATGTAAGTAAGTAACAGTAATATCTGCTGCTCTTTTCTTACTTATATTCATCGTGTACGTGCATACATAAATGTAATATATGTATAATGCATATTGTATATAGATACACATACGTGACGTGGTGCAATGTAAATGCCAAATGAATATAATTTTTCGGGAAAATGTCCCACAAACCCTGACCTACTTTGGCTCTGTTAATGTCAACACCGAACACTCGCCTATGTACTCACAATCAGACACATGTATCTACATGCATATTATACCGCCGGCTATGTGCAATATATTTATACATGTACGTAGGCAATGAAAAGTTCAGTTAATAAGTACACTGTACTGTACGTACACAGGCTAGTTTGATCTGGATATGTTACTAGGTCGCGTTCGGTCTTCGCCTTTCTCACAAGCAACAGCTACACCGAGAAAGGAGCAAAACTCTGAATTTTTCAAGTTGTGTTCTGTATTAACATGGTACAGTGTCAGCGTGATCTGTTTTCTCTTTCTCTCTATATACACCCAACGGTTGTCACCTCATTTCACTTCATTTTCATTTTCGAGTCGTGCCATGTCATACCAAATCACAAATCGTGGTACAGCACACAGCGCAGTGAAAATATATAGAGCAAAACTTGACGAAAGTAGGAGAGAATCACTAAATATGGTTTTCCTCTTATTCTGCAATGTTTGAGTTTGTGTAGCCAGTGATGTAGTTTTTAACTTAAGCTCCGTTCTCTGTTTATTTTTTATTCAGAGAATGCTCGTAAATCACCCAAAACATAAATTTTAAAATGCACGCTTAATACCCAAAAATTTAAAAACGGAGGCAGTCGATTGTGTCGCCATTTTAGAGTCATTATTCATTAAATTTGAGTACAAATTAATGGCGAATGACGCATTTTCCTGAATTTTTAGGATTTTAATCTTAAGAGAATCTTTAAAAAGTTATGTGTTTTAGTTTATATTTTTGATTTTTTTTACCCCTACTTTAATATTGCTCCTTTCTTCTTACGCTTGAAAAGTGGTCAGGTAGGCGGATCTTTTTTCAACTGCAAAATCATTAACATGGTTAAGGAAAAACAATAGACTGTTTAAACTATACCATAAAGCATATGAAGTAGAATTGTGCTTTGCTCCTTTCATCTTCATTCATGTGTCTCAATTTTTGAGGCGCAAGCTTTACTTCCATTAAAATTCTTGCAGCATAAATGTCTTGTTTAATTAGTAGACCAACTAACTATCGTCCTTCCTTGTTCTCCTAATAAGGAATTATTATAACTATTGCTTCTCTACGACAATGTGTAGGCAGAGGAATTAACCACCATACTAAAGGAAAGGAAATTTATGTACATTATTTGAAAACGAAGCTGTTCAAAATTCCCCACAAAATTTTTGAAAAACTTTTCATTGACCATGATATAAATTTCAGCAAACGTTTCGAAATAATATATAACGCAGTAAGTACATTGTACATAGTACACAGGATAAGTCAAAAAGCAAATAAAAATTGGGAGCTGAATCTTCTGCCTATAAATGTGTCTGTGAAATATGGTGGATAATCCCGTATCGAATTTCAATAAGAAAGAAGGGATGATAAATAGACCTATATTAAGTTATAAGCCGCTTTGACTCTCGTGCATTTGGTGTTTCATTCTTTGTCCTGCACTGTTTGTTCAATCATTCTTCACCCCGTCGCGCCGATTCTTTAAGCTTTTTCAGCGTTCAATATGTATTGAATAGCTTCAGGTCCACCTTCCGCTTCTTTGACGGCGGTTTTATTTATTAAGCTTTAACAAGCCAAAAGCCAAGTCAGGCCTTTAATCATACGGTCACGTTGAAGCTTTAAAAGCTGCCGAAATTTCACGGCTCAAACATTTTTCTGTCATAATACATAGTGACACTTTTATCTTCATACGTGCTCCAGTGTGTCCGTTACTGACTGAGTTTTCAGAGGTTTTCTTTGGAAACCTCTAAAATTTTAAACCAGGAATTTTCCTTCCTCTTCTTTTAGGCATCACAGTTTTTTTCCAGTTTTTATGGACCACCAGTCATTTTGTTAAAGAATATTATAAAAAATAAATTCACATTTTGGAATAGCTTTTTATTATAACAGTCTGAACTGAAGAATGAGCAAATATTTAAAAAAAATTTGCAAAATATAGCTGACCATCTTCTTTTGCAATTCTATTATCAGATTAAACACCAACTACAAAATAAAGGTCAAATGAATTCAAAATGCCTGCACAAAATACACAAAAATTGCAAAGGTGTAGTATAACATGGGACTGCATCAACTAGAATACCAATCTTGTTTATCTAAAATATGCACGTCACTTTTTTTCTCTGCAGTCTAAAGGACTGATCACGTTTGCACGAGCTGTCATTACTTGTTACAGTGCAGAATGTCTGCAATACGAAAGGATTGATTACATTTTGCATTGCAAATTAATTGGATGGCTTTTATCGTCGTCGTTAATATGGTACAAAAGTATTAAATGTATTCTAGTTATAGTGAATGGAGTGACGTGACGTGATCGGGCGAGGCTACCAAAACTCTACCAACTTTGTATCCCATACTAAATTCAGCATCAATTCAAATCCAAAGTCTTTCCCCGTTCGGACCATATATTTTTGTTCACAATGATGCAGAGTACACATTTTATGCACACATTCAACATTAATGCACAATGTACACTAATGTTGTCCTGTCTCCATGAATTTTATTAAATTCGGCATTGTACGTTGCTGTACACTTTACACTTTACATCTATTAACTCTACACAATGTCTAATAAAACAGAAAAACAACAACTTGATCACTAAAGTCAATCTAATTAAACAAAGAACATGTACGTTGTACGTACACATAATATGTACATGGTGGAACAAAATGAAAATCTACAGCTCTGTCACATTTAATTATGTTTACTCGTTTGACCCATGTACATAGAGGAAGATATACATACAACTTTAATTATGTCCGACAATCAAAGATCAAGTTGAAATAAATATTACCGACAATACATCACAATCGCATGCACACATGCATGCATGCATGTTAATAAATTCCAGTAGTTAAGTATTTTTTATCGGTTACTTTTACTTTGTTGATCTCATCTTATCTTTGTCTGGACTTTGTATTATTTATGTTATTAACAACGGATAAGAGAGTGCTGACATAATCAAATCTTCATAGGAATCATAATAACAATAAAACCTTTGATTATATGTGCTTTTATTACTTTAATGCTCTTTGCATCCTTCGTCCATCATCATTAATCACAATCCTTTATGTATACTTACACAACGTGCTACAGAATTCTAGTTAGGTAACATATAGTTGGTCCACAGACACAAACTTGCACACATTCAATTAAGTTTACACGAGCAGTTCTTAGTCTCCACGAATAATAAGGATAATTATAATTAGCACCGCTTCTCTCTTGCTTTATGCATAGTATTTATTTATATACTTCATATGTGCATTAATATAAGCAAGAAATTACTTCTTGTCCATATACATATTGTAGGACAACCATTGGAGCGGTCTGCAATTAAAAGAAATGGACCTCACTATTTACTATGTATATATATTTACGATGCATGCTACAGTCATTAATATTATATTGAAATAACCTAGTCAATAAGTAGAAGGAACAGTTGAAATGCACAAAATCATTACACAAATTGGATAATAATAACTACACAGAGGGGCACTTAAGTATTATTGGGATAGTTGCAAAATGTTATTTTCCCAGTTAATTTCCCGCGATACCTATGCAGTAACAAAATTATTCTTAAGATTTATCCAATTTATTTTAGTGATTAATATATTGCAAAATTTTCATATGTATAATGTATATATTCACAGACATTCTCCCGTAGCTACATATTCTTCATACAAAGGTGTCTGCATTATATCATATCACATACTTTTCATTATTGATGAGGTCTAACAGTGCTGGCGGCGAGATTTGCATTCTTCTCCTGATGTATGACTTTTTTGGCTGCTTTTAGATTTACTTGCATATATACTATTGTCGCCGTTGTGTTGGTTTTCCTTTTCACTTTCGTTGTACTGTCAACTACAATGCACATTCACCAATTTTGCAGTTCATTGTACATGAACAGCATATCGCTTTGGCTGGGACCATACGTCAACTGGGAAATGGCAAAAACCTGATGCCAATTGCACTCTAAGATGGGGACATGCACAAAAAAAACCACGACCACTGGGTTTTGTGCAATTCAGTCCAAGTCAATCGAAACAGTTGACAGTATTAATAGGAATGAAACTGAAACCGAAAGCCAAGTCCAAGTCAAAACCCACACTCGAAATAGGCCAAATTGGGTCAATCGATACCAAGAGTTTTAGCAATTATAATGGACTGGTCGACTAGAAGAAATAGGTCGGGTATGGCCTGAAAACCAGAGAATCCATCACGTATTGCTTACACCGAGAAAAACACAAATATTTGTATGCACAAACACACACACACACAGAACAAAGAACAGAGACACTGCAGTCTCAAGCTAATTAATGGAAAACCAAAGAAAACGCGGAGGAAGGAGTCGTATTTGTTGCCGTCGTCATTATTGTTCTCAGGAAATCAGTCCATCCGACTATATATGTGTATATCTAACTCGTTTCTTCTCGGGCTATGTACTGATAGTATTTCCCTCCAACTTTCGATTTCAATTTACCAAAGAAAATGAAAACGATGAGGTGAAGCAGGAGAAACCGCCTACTGAATTGAACTATTGGCAATCAATATAATATCAGGTTTGATAAATGTCTTTATCTATTTTCCCGTCGGACGAGGTACACACTACACACAGAAATCAAAGTAAAAAAAATGTCCACGTACTTAGTA
Organism: Sminthurinus bimaculatus; assembly: GCA_034698285.1. Lineage (NCBI taxonomy): Eukaryota > Metazoa > Arthropoda > Collembola > Symphypleona > Katiannidae > Sminthurinus > Sminthurinus bimaculatus. Next base: position 29,114 of record JAQIVE010000454.1, read on the forward strand.
AACATCGCACACTTATTTACTAAACAGAGAAATACATGCTATAACCCTTATATATGTACATTAAAATCAAACACTTTTGTTTATCGCCTGCCCAACGGCAATTAAGAGGGAATGAACAAATACACACACACAAATACCAAATACTAATACAAATAAAGTCCGCGGAAGACGACCAAAGATAATGGAGAACGGAGACTATTTTCACACTCGAATCTTCAGCTCGCGACTAATATCTTTATATATGTACATTGTACATTGATGAGTTCCCCTGCTAATATTAGTCCTAGTACAAACATCAATATTAGTCACATAAACATGGGTAGAGGAGAAGACCAGGAGCTGGAAAACAATTGAGAGGCTCAATAACACATTAGCACGGAACCAACCATAATGCTGACCTTCACTCACAATCGCCAGTTGTTAACTTTGTTCCTATATGTAGTTTCAGATTTATGTATGTATGTGCAATACTTAAGCATGGAGTTTGATGTATTTATGTACATACCAAAATTGCTCACACTCGACCATGATTTTCCACATCCATAAACAAGCTCAATCACAACTCACACAGAAAGACAGATACATGAGCAAATAAACACATACATCTCATATGTACGAAAGAGCACCGTCGTAAATACACGCAAACAAACAAAGTTTCCTTCGCCCCCTCCTTAAAGATAAAAGTTTCTGCGGGATTTAAAACAATTACAACAAGGGCTTTGATCTTTGATCCTCAGCTCAGTCCGATTTTTTTGCAGATCTAAATCTCGTTCTCGTCGTCAGCTGATTGAATCACATCCAGTTAAATCCGGATACAAATCCGAAAAAACCGGTCACCTTGTACCCGTACAGATGGATACAGTAGTAGGTACTGTAATGTTCACTTTCCCCCTGAGATTCACAATCACGACTAGCACCAACCCTAGAAAAAAAAACCTTTTTCTTTCTTTCCTCTCTACAATCTCCATTTTCTTATTGTTTCCCTTTTTTCTAAAGAAAATCATGCAGTATACGAGAGAAACCAAGAATGCACAATTTTCATGATTCTATCACGCATGCCTTGAACTTTTCTGCTTTTTCTTAGAAAAACTGTGAAATAGACCGAATTTCCTTTGCTAACTAGCCAAAGTACATAATGCATACATACATGCTTACAAATAACCTGGAACCGAGACGGAGCAAATGATGAATGAGCAATGAGAATAGGAAAAATGAAATGAAAGTATATATTGTATGGAGACAAGTGCTCTGGCGTAATGTGTGCGACTGCACATTATGCATAACTAAATGGTGTAACTCGTTCGGCCTTTTCTTATCAAAGTCGGCGTCAAATATACGTATGTATTGTGATTATGATGAACTTGAAGCTTAAGTTGGAGTCAAAGTTGACGTTGGGCTTCGGGCTGTTGCACGGAATGGTGTATGGTACGTTTTAAATATGAATAAGCGTATAAATTAGCTTATTATCCAAGGAGTATTTTGGAAGAAGAAGAAGAAAGGGAAAGCGACAACGACAAGAGCAAAGTCAAGAATCAAGACTGACTGATGGCGGCAGAGCAGAGCTCTGACGACACACGGTCGTAAAGTCAAATGGAGTCAAGTCAACACTAAGAACTAACATTAGGCTGAATGCTAAACGAAACGAAGGAGTTATCATAACATTGGGTTACTTGTTATATCTATATATGCATAATGTATACACGCCACACAAAGAACGAAAGCTTCATACTCACTACTACTACTAATAATAGTGATGAATATGGATTATAATTGCAGGAATTTTCTTACTCTATACTTATGCTCATGTCAGTAGAAGAGAAGGAAATGGAATAGAATATGATATGATATGGACTACGAAGGGTTTCACTGCACTTAACTCCTGTTCCAGACATTATGTCGACCATTGGCTATTTGTATTTATTACTCACCTTATATTTACACATTTACATATATCTATGTATAAGTACCTTATACTAACATCAAAAATACATGGTTCGACTAAAATAATTCCATGTTGCACTTTCACTCATTCTTACACGAAACTTGATCTTTTCTACCTCGAATGTATGCTATTTAGTGCTTAAGCTACCGCAAGTTAGTTCACCAGTCATAGTTAGTTCCACAAGAAACCATAAAATTATGTATACATGTCTCAGAATTGCATCGTCTTAACAATTTTCCCGGGATAAATTATGATTATTATAAAAGTTGCTAAATACTCAGCTGTCAACTGTGATATACATAGTTAAAACTCGTGGTAGTTATAGTTGAATAATAAAGGGGCATATTTTGTCTAGTTCAGTTTATTTCGCTCTAAAACTCGGAAGCTAATATTTTTCGACAAAATAATATATTAAGTGAGCTATAGAACAGCCACAAAAATAGTCAACCGTGTAGTACAGATCAGAAGCATAGTACGTGTACCAGTACAATACCTAAAGGTTTACCTAAAGTTACATAGGTGGTAGTGGACATGATAATAAATCACAGGTCAAACCATTCAATGTGATATATTCTATTTGTATACTACACGTATATGTACATACTTGTACTGCTACGTATACGTGTGGGAATCATTCTACTGAGCCTCTTTCATGAAATCCGATGAATGGAATGGATCTCAATGAAAAGTAATGCACGCCATACATTTTACTTGCCGTATAAAAACGTCAGTCTCTATTTGTACTAAGTTTGTAGGACCAAGTATAGAAACAAAATGGAGAGGGGCATCCGCACAGCATAGTAGTTTGTCGTCAATGTGCAAAGGATGGATAGCGAAGAAAACAGGGAAAGAAAAGCCCATAATAATAATAATATTAATGCAGGGAAAAATGGGAGTCTCTATGTGGAGACGAGGGGAAACATTATTATTACGTACGTACTATTATTATTACAATTTTTACCATACAATGCATTGTATTTTACTACATGGACTACAGTTGATGTTGATATTATTACCTATCGACAAGTATCGTCGTCGGGCTAGGGTGGAAGCGTTCTTCACCTATTTCCATTCAACTGTCCACTGTAGATCCACCGATATGTCTGTATAACTGTGTGTTATTATTATTTTTATTGTTATTATTGGGGATTTCCTCCTATTTCCTATTGTTACATGGACCAACTATTGTGACAAAATTTATTGTATTATTATTATTATTGTAGCTGTAATATTGGTCTGTATGTAGTATGTACGAATCCCTTTATGTCCTTAGATTTTGGCATCCACTATCGACGAACAGAAGCCGAGAGGCTGAGCAGATGGGATCGCGTGTGATATTGCGGAGAGAAATGACACTCAATTTCAGCCTTAGATTTGTATTCACATTTATGTATCTACATATTTATCAGATCATATCTCGGACATCTCAACTCTCGAGCCAATCCTTATAAAAAGACAAAAAATACACCGACACCAAACAAAAAAAATCAAGCACTATGTATCACAATCTTAACGATTTCAATAACAAAACGAAATAAGTTCTCGAAATTTTGATTTCGTAATTCCTTCCAATCGCAAGGGTTTCAAATGTTTTTCAAAACAATTCGCAGAATCACATTCACAAATTCAATTCCATTCACAAAAATCCCTGCAAAATAAATAAATACACACAGTACGATTTGTATCAATGAAGCTCGTGGCTGTATTTTTTATTTGCTGTCAGCTCACAAATACAATATACACACAGCTCAACATCAACTATTGCTATAGTTGTAGTTAAAGCTGTTACTCTATTCTCTAGATTGCAAAGGGATCCGCTTATAAAATCTTGCACATATGTTTGATCTGTAAAAGTTGATCGCTTGCCTGTGTATAGTATACATGTATCGTATTTTCATTCATACATAATATAAATATGCGACCATATACATACACTGAATATATAGGTTATAGGTAGTGCATTGTATTATAAGGATACGAATTTTTTTCTAGTTGAAAGCTCTCATTCAATTCAGTCCAATTTAGCTAATAATCATCTGGATGCTGATATTTGCCAGAGTAAAATCGAGTAGATAGTGTACACTGTACACATACAGCCGAGACTTGATTACAGATACTCTACATGAGACATGGGCTCGTCATTCCACATAAAGAGTAAAGAGCCTTTCTTGTCAACTGTCAATGAAGTAGTAGTGGTCGTGGTGTACTGTGTTCTGTGGAGTGGTGTGCTGGGACTTGGCTTGACTTTTGTATCGCTCTCTACTACAGTTCATGTATAGTGTATAGTAGTAAAGTTGTGAGAAGGAGAAGGCAACGTGGAAAACAAGAAGACAAACAACAATGTGTCACATAAGTACAATGCGAAACATAACTTGTGCTGCACAGTTTGCAGCTCACACTACATACGTACAGTTTGTCGTTGGATAATAAAAAAATATATACGTGTACTTCTATGTATGTACCGAGGAGGAAATATATAGAAGGCTCTGTCAATACACTTTGATCTGGGTCAACTTTCAATTTCACTCATTCACAAATGATGTAACACTGGGAGAAGAGAACAAACGAAAGAGCGAGCGACGGACTGGAAGGAAAAGCCAATGCAATGCAACACTATTCAAACCAAAACAGCAGAAACAAGAGGATTGAGAGGACGAGGGCAAGAAGGATAGATTGTTGTAAACTGTCGATTTATAAGGTTAAAATAAGGTAACTATTTGAGGGGCACTCAAATATACACAAACCAAAAGGGAGGTGGCGATTGCCCAGACTCAAACCCAAGCACAAAATACAATATACATAAATAATATGTATCTTTATGTGCATGTATTACTCACATATTATCTTGGGCCGAAATATCAACAGCATTGAATTTATAATCGGGAATCTTGAACGTTGAATCGGGGACTCGCCTTTAAAAAAATAAAAATTCTCTTCTGGAGAATAAAAGTTTCAGAACAACTGTAGTCCAACTGTTGCGAATGTAAATAATGCAAACGAGAACTTTTTACGACGCTTTTATGCCACGTATAACATTTGCACTGTACTATACTGTACTGTGTGCTCTAATGCACCGTATCTGCAGCCGAGAACAAGGGAAAATAACAAAAATGGACGGATTCAAAGATTGCTTGAATGTATATATATATACTTGCTAACTTCAATTAGAAACTGGAGATTTTTTTATGTACGTTCACAGTATGTTTCCACGTGTAAGATAGTTGTAGTCGTAATAAACAGGGAATCACACAATCAAAATGGAGAAATGGTCGTAAACTTTTCTGTGCAAAAACTATTCATTTCGCTTGCCACGTAACAAGGCAAAAGCTGAATCCTTTTTTTATATTGTACTAAAACCAGCTAAACAACGCCGACAAATAGACACTATAAAATAAAACAACAATGATATCAAAAATATATTATGTATATAATATGTAGAGTCGCACTATTTTTTGCTTCGTTTGCCTCGAAACTTTTATAAAGCACCTTTTTGAAACTTTTCACACTTGCACCCACAGAATGCAACAACAAGCAATGATGTAATTTTCTGTGAATAAATTAAAATTAAATTGAAGAACAAAAACACTATAGAATGCAAAATACAACACTCACTCCTCGTTTGATCCCACAAAAATGGTGATGTAGGTATTATTATTATTTATTTATTTATTCTTCATGTATTATATAATAGCAATATTCCACAGATTTTCCTCACTCGATGTTTAGTGTTCGATGCGACGGTCTATTCACAGAAACCAGAAACTCAAGACTACAAAATCCAATAATGTAGCGAGATGGGCAAAAGAGAATGAAAACTGCTCTATCACTATGTGTGGAGAATCTTATTTGCCAATTTCCAACTCATTTACTTGAACCGTTCAATGCCAACTTGCCAGCGTAACGTAATGTAAAGTAATGAGATACACTGTGTAGTTCCAAGACTTCCAAGAACAGGACCCAGAGAAGAAGAAAGAGTGTCTGGCTTGAGAGAGCCGCAAAACGCAAAACTCGCAGACCAAGCCTCAACTTTCCTCTGTCGTCTCTCACTCTCTATCTCTCTCTCTCTTTCTCGCTCTCAGAAACACTCTTGTCTGTTCAGCTCTGGTTCTAGTTGTGATTCTGGTACTCGTTTCTTTCTTCCTCTGCCTCCTCTCTCCTCTCTCCTTGTGACGATGAGCATACATATATAGCAGTATTCCTCGTGTATATATGTGTGTGTCTTTATGTGTACATGACTGTGGAGCCGAAAGAGCAAAGAGACAGAAACCAAAAAACCAGAGAGAAAAGTTACAAGAAAATCCCTATGGCCAGATAGAGAGAACACTATATAATGGAGAGAGAGATAGAGAGGAGTGGAGGAATCTATGAGGATAATAATATCACCCAGTGCCAAAAAACTAGAGGCCAGGATAATAGAATGTGATATAATATGTGTGGCTTGTTTTTGTCTATTCCACATTCAACATTCACACATGTAGATGCCGTAAATACAGATGCACATACATTACACATATGTATGTACCTATGTGATGTATAGCAAAGGAATGGGTATAAACACCACCAAACTAAACTCAACTCAAGTGTGTTCAGTCCCCCGATTTCACTTCAGCTGAGGGAAGAAGAGCAACACTGAACATTGAACATGGCACACAGGCAAACAAAAAAAGTACCCGCGTTCTCTAACTCCTTTTCTTTCTTTCTTTCTTTATGTATTTCTCACTCTTCCTATATGTGAGTATCTTCCAGTGGACTCAACGAAACCATTCACAGTTGAGCCTTTAATGTATTGCCTTTTCCTTAGTGATTCCTTTCCTTTTCCCTTTTTACATGCACAACCTTTAAGCCTCTTTTTTAAGTCTTCTTCGTAACACACGTACAAGCATGCATACACATTCACAGACAACAGTAAACTGCACCTTATGCCCAATAATGATTATATGAGAACATGATCCACCAACAAAACAAGCTTATTTATATGTCTGTACGTATACATATACAAATACAGATAGGTTCAATTCATAAAATAATTCTACACGCTTTTCCTTTCTATTTAGCTCCACTCTCGCTTTTTTCTCTGGCTAATATAATATCTGTATGTTTATACATGTAAATCTATAGTGTGTTATTTTATAAAAGGGATTATATGGATTATAATTGTACTGTGTTCAATGTATCTACGTCCGAACCTACAATCTAAACTCCAGAAAATACCTACAACTTGAGGGCTACAAACTAACAAACTTACAAACTGTAAGAAAGAAGGTGGAGATTCCGATTGGTACCTCAGCTGTTTGAATCATTTCCCCAATGAGTACATTATGGTGATGATAATTAAAGCGTGCAAACTATCTTCATTAGTATTTCTATTTTTAGAGCGGAAAAACTCTGTATACTGATCTGCTAACGATTTTAGATTGTAGAAAATTATTGTACGGTATTGTATTTTACTAAACTGGAAAAAAACAATCCAAATAACAGTCTTACATGTCTACAGTCTACAGTCTACACGTTATAAGACACATCCCGCTGTCGTTGCTGACAACAAGTCGATGACGAAAATTTCTATATTATATTATTATTACCATAATAATGATTATGTTATAGATAGAAAAAGAGAGAAGGTTAGGAGTACAAACCCACGTTTTGTGTGTAATAGAAAAAATATTGGAGAGACAGAAATACACATGAAAAGATGCTCAGTGTTGAACAAGAATGCACTGACTGAGGTTGATCATTTTCATCATGATGATGATGAAGAAAAGATGAGGAAAACCAAAACAACGGAGCCAACAGCAAAAAGGGAAGAGTAAAGAGTAACAAGCAACGAACACTATATTCAATATTGGATGAGATGAGTTAACTTGGCTGTAGGCTGCAAAACACATTGATAGTCTATGCATGTGTGCTAAGTACACAAGGTATGCACAAATACGAATATGCATGCTGGATAGAGATACAGAGGAGCAACAGACAAGGCAGACTATTTTAACTCTCAGGTGACCTTGGTTACTTAGAAATTTATTATTACTTCACTTAAACTTGAACACAGAGAGGGAAAGAGAGTCACCGTAATAAATATAAGCAATATGCTCTTCTCTGATATAATAATAATATTCCTACATGCATTATGTACTTCTTTTTAGTACAGCATCATATTTTCTCATCTCGACACATTTTCCACTCTCTCACGAGCACGGCCAAGTGGATGGAAAAAATGTACATTTGTAGGTACACATTAGGGGCGAGCGCGGGATGGGATATCCCATCCCATCCCGTCCCATCCCGGGTTCTGGGACGGGATGGGACGGCGG
>JAQIVE010000455.1:0-37357 GCA_034698285.1 Sminthurinus bimaculatus
TGCCAAGACGATTAACCGCGTATCTCCTATATAAGTTATATAGGAGTTACGCGGTTCTTCATCTTGGACGTTCAATTGTACATTTGAAATTGGCTTTGTGTGTATTGCGTATACAAATGTGTGTACACAGTATGAAGATCTTCCACGTTAGCAGTCAAATACGTTGGTATGCACAGTAAATTCTGTATACTTTTTAAATAAAAGATATATTATTATAGTACATCTACGGAATGAATATTATTCTTTATTACTTGTTTGATGCTCCAGCTCAGGATCATTGCCATCGGTGAAGATCCACGTCTGAAATACACAAGAGAGGAAAACAAAAAATTAACATTTATTTGGAAGGAAAGTCCAGAAACAAAAGAGTCGAGATGAGATAATGAGCCAAGATGAGATACCGAGAGAGTGGGAGAAAAAGGCTTACTTTTGCTCTTCAATAGAAAAGGCGCAAAGAAGTGTTCGAGTGTGCATGCATACATACAAGTATACAATGCATACATGCATGCAATTTTTTCACTATATCAAATCACTCTCATCCATTCACATTATCTTACCCAAAAACTACCAACGAACTACATACATAATACATACACCATACGCCGTCATAAGCATCCGCAACATTCTGAACACAACAATACTTGCAAACGTGTATGTAGTATGTACACGTCGTTCACATTCTCCATTCCATTTCATTCTATACATTCTACATGAGTCTAACTACAATAACAATAGAAGTTGAAAATGTATAATATGCATACAAGCAAGTGCAATAAATTACAAAAACAGCAGTGCCAACAATTACCCATCTTACTGCTCAAAATTTTCCTAGATTGTAGATACAACAGTAACAACTTTTCTCAGGTTCCCTCAAATCTATTGTGTACATTTGTATTTTTCAGCCTTTTTTTACTAAATCTTAATTGCAATTTTCAACCACCAAGAATCTCCGAATATTTTTTACATCTAACCACATTTCATATATACATATTACATGTGCGCGGATCCTATGTATTATTATGCTACAAGTAATATAATTTTCATCATAAGGGTGTAAAAAAGCTCTCAACATGAATTTTATATGCATACATATTAAGCATACATTATAAGCATACACATAGAGACTTTATTGGAGTTGAAAGTGTGGAATTTTCTGCATGATACCTACCTAAGTATATGTATGTGTATATTATGCAAATCATAAAACACGCAAGGCGTTCTGACACTAAATGTGGCAAGCCAGCTGAAGGTTCACCACGAGAAAGAAGTTGTAAGTTGAAAGAAGTCAAAGGATTTTTTTTCAACACTGTCTGATCCATCCACAAGATTAAATTTCATCGACAAATACAGAAGCCACTGAAGATGGACATAAAAAATTTAAGATGATTAGAAACTTTTTTAATTACTGAAAGCAGCTAGTAGTCTTTTATATGTATATGGAATCTTTTTCTGTCTGTGCTGAGGCAAACCAAGACATTAAATATGCATTACATAATTGCATAACATGACATTATACCAGCAAAACGAGTGAGAGAGAAGGAGACAGAGAGAGGGAGGGAGGGATAGAACGAAGAAAAAAAAGATTATATAGTTTTTCCAGGTGAATGAGCAAGACTCATTTTGGTAGCTCAATATAATGGCTGAAGGGCTGTTTAATGTTTAATGCATTGGTTTCCTTTTAGAAGTTTGGTTTTGGTATTGCAAAAACACACAGAAGGAGAGTATGTGGTGCATATGCACGCTTATGAATTGAGCACCAGCAGAAGCAACAGATTGACGATAGACATTTATTGAATGTTACCCACCGTTTCACTTGACTGAGAAAGAGCTTTTATCACGTGTATATGTGTATTAGTCGTGTACTTTATGTTTGCAATGAACGAACAAATAAATAGATAGACAGCAGCAGCAGCAGACGACACATGAACAAGTTTGATTGGGTTATTCAATATGCAGTGTTCGACACGATGTAATTGAAAAATCGCCATATAAAATCAATTGTAATTGTAGTACTAAACTATAGTAAGGAAAGAACATCCCCTGATGCTCATAACTCCCTTGTTTTTTCATTGTTTACATTGAACGCCTCATTTAAAAATGAAGCAGCAGGAGGAGGCATGCTCATCTTTCAAATTGTGGACAATTTTTATGGTCCTCCATTCCTCCATGTTATTATTACACTTTGAAAGTAGAAAGTACTCGTTGCAAAGTGCGATGGGAGTCGCTTCAAAATGATGGGGCCTTTTTGCATCAATATTTCATAAAACGAGCAAAAACTATTTTACTATTTTACTATTGTTTCCATTTAGCAATAATAATTAAATATATTATGATTACTACAAATGACACATCTTTGTACGTTTAATGTTTATTGCCAAGCATGTCCAACTGTGGCCACAATATCTACACCAGTAAAAACAACGACATTTGAATTTTAGACCAATCGTAAATGGGTTTTAGGAAAGCAAAAAAAGACAAGTCAACAACTTGAAAATAGAACCTGAAACTCAATCCCTTTGCACTATGAATATTTTTCGTCACACTCTACTCTGTGTACAAACGATAATAACTATTTAGAGCAAGTCGAACTCAACAGCAACACATGAACTTTGGCCTCTACATTATGGCAATGGCAAGTAAGGAAAGTATCTATGAATACAATAATATGATGTTTCTTGCTCGCCTATTTTATAATTTTATGACACGAACATAAGCAGGAACAATGAGCACTTATGCACAAACTCGGCGATATTGCATTTCACGGCTCAGTTTCTAATTTGTTTATGAAGTCTTGTTTTTAGAGGTTAAAGACTTTGCTTTCTCTAGTTTCATAAATTCAGCCACATGAATATCAATGTAATATGTAATATTAACTGCTGTCAAATCTAAATGCGAGTTGAAAATGAATCACACTTTTGTTACATATCAGGGAGTGATACTTTTAACATTTTGATATGTTAATTGATCCCGCTTTTCCGTTCTCTGGAGAAGTCACGCCATTGGAATAAAATAAATGATTGGCCACATAAATGTAAACTATGAAATGTGAATCCCGTCATTATGTGACATTATGTTTAACCTGCTTTTGCGACTTTGGCGATGCTACCGAGCTGAACTCTGAACTCTTTGCAAAATTTCGCAACTCGAAGCAAAGTGACTGTTAAAGCTCATATTTCAAAAGAAATTAAAGATAGTGAGTCGTAAATATAACAGTTTTGATTTTTTTTTATGTAGATAAACTGATGTGAATTCGAACCTATGTATGTATAATGTATAAACCCCCGTAAAAAATAACATTTTTTGCGATCTAAAAATAAAACTACGTCGTTAAAATCAGTTTGTGGAAGTTACATATTTTATTACAATTATGTGTGACTGAAATAACGTGATTTTATATTTGGAGTTCATAGACGGCACTTGCTTTCTCGCACATGGAAAATGGGCCATTCACCAATTTTGCATTTATTGTATTATTTTGATAAAAGTTTGTTTTCCCTCTGCAGGATCTTTGAACTTGATTTTGAAAAGCTTGCCTTTGTGACTCTACCACGAAACGAATACGAAATAAAAGGAGGAAATTACACATTAAAAGGAGCCTATGGAGAAACTATTTTCAGAAGTGAATACAATATGTATACTACACGTGCAGCAATGAAAGCGTGAGGCGTGAGCACCCCAACTTATTTAACCTTTTCGTTATGAAATTTAACTGCATACAACTTGCATTTCTTCTTCTTCCGCTCAAAAATAAAGGGTTAGTGACTGAAGGCAATATTCCATAATGTTAAGGAAAGCCTCCCTTTTACACGCAATCATATCATTCTTCTTCCTTTTCCTGCTGCACTATTATCATCACGTGTGCATTGTGCATGCGATTCGAAAAATTGTATGTATACACATAATTGTATAATTAAGGTGAATTTGAATCCAAAATGTTTATACTTGCTTATTCCTATACTTAACTTCAAAATAATATCTGTACAAATAAAAAATGCTTATATTCTCCTCAAACAACGTAGAAAAAAGGTATTCACCTAAGGATATATTTCCATTCCTGATCCAGGAAATTATCTTGGTTTGGGAGCAAACGAGGGAGTAAAGCATCGACTTATATATTTTGGCCGTAATCATTTTATCCAAGTTAGACTGGCTAGGTAGTAAATGAAGGAGATGAAGATTATAATATTATTTATTCAGAATTACAATCATCATATAAACTAGGTCATAGTTTATTCTGTATTGCTCAGGAGATACACATAATATAGATTTAATGTGGATACATGTAAGACTCTTTCGAGTTTTGAACGAACACACATGGAAGGCAACTAGGATTTTTTTATCCCACATATTTTTTACTAAATGCAGCATTATTATAATCCAGATAGATATTACATTTCTACAAGTCACTCTGTGTAGCTGACTGTGTAAAGAAATAGTGGGTAAAAGTAAGTAAGTTCATTTTAAAAAGACATCTGATCCGATACTTGCGACTTACGACTGCATCTACAAGTAAATGCATACAATACATAGAAAGAAGAAGACAGAGTCAAAAGTCAGATCAAGAAAATAAGGGAGAAGGCTACATATGACTGAACAAGAGAAAGATAAGTGAAGTGTGAGGGGGTGAAAAAAATGTGTAAAAAACAACTAGGAGAGAGGAAATATGCAGTTGAATTTTCTCTCTCCAAATTATACTGGAGTAAACCTCTATACTCTATACATGATACATATATATGAAACATGTATGTACAAGATATACTGTCCACTGTATTTGTGTAAACTCATGCTCATGTATCCAAAATCCTGATACTCAGGTTAATTTGACAGGTATTAGAGAAAAGTATTAGAAGTGAAACATGGTTTCGCATAAATAAACTGGATTTCACTGAACTTTGGTATAAATGTACATATAGGTGCATTTGAGCAGCCACCTCGAATCAACGTTCGACACTCTAATGCTAACACTTTCTACGATTTCCAATTCACTTCAATTACACTTTCAGTGATGCATTATTAAACTTTATAAATTTTATCCAGTTCCAGTTTCAAATCCAACCTCAGCTTTTGAAAAAAAACACAATGTATAACATGTTAAAAAAGTCAATAGTGTATTTAACCCTGCTGAGCTGCTCACATCATCACACCGATTTGTTTTTTAAAATAAATTCGTATGAATAACTCATGACGAACATCGTCCTAAATGTTGATACTTTGACTACGATGAAAGTCAGGTTTGTGATTTCAACCATGGTATCGAAACGGTAACATAAAAACTATAAAGTATGATTCATCCAGTACGTACAATACTCAGTGGGAAGCAAGCATTAGAATATCATTCAATTTAGTTACATCTAACTGAAAGACGAAAAAAAGGTCTCAGTTGTTATTACTTACAAAGAGAATACGGACAAATATGAAATAGTAAATGATGAGTGACTCATTTTTCATTCCCGTAAAGATTAGATTCAAAAAACATAGTATAAAAAAGAAAGACATTAAATATTATTGAGTTTTCTCTCTTTACAAATGTGAGTTTAAGGTTTAGCAAGCACGTTTTATTTATTTTAACGGCATACTTTGTTTTTTTGCTAAGTTGCGTTTCTGATGTCCTTTACTGACATAAACAAGCGAAGTAAATTGCAGCTCGGTTAGTTGATATATAATTCTGCTTTACCATAAATAATATACGTACGGCCATGGGGAATTGAAAGGCGTGCAGATTTCTATCCTGCAAAACTAAAAAAATGACTAAAATAAGAGCGACGAAAAACTTAGGCGTAAGCTTTAAGTGGAACAGAAAAAACAAAGATTTTTCGGTACTTAATTTTTTTTACGAGCTTGTCACATGTGCCCTGTGTACACACACTAAAAATATTGGTTCACATATCATATCATATCTTATGATAGATAACCTATGTGATTACATAAAGAAAACAACAAGTTTAGCCATAGTGTACAGTTGTGTTTATGTGTAAAGTTGCGTCACGTGCATACATATATTCGAAATATATTGTACAAAAGTAACAAGTAAAAAAAGTACGTTATGATCGTGATGATTATGACGGGGGAAAGGCCAAGGAGTAATGTTTAAAAATGGTGTAATGTTAATATGAGAATGATGCATATATTTGACAGGTCACAGTAGCACAGAGGGAGACTTGTACTTTTTCTCCGTTTTCTGCTTAGACGTGAATTTCTAAGGGCGTTACACACAAAGGGCAAAGATGAATGTGGAAGACGACAAAGAAGAAAATGAAGTGCCCGCGTATTTTTTTCTTTCCAATATTATGTAGGGCACTTTACTGTGTTGTACCGACATACTACATACATGCATATGCGTATGTGAAGAATAATACATATTATTATTTTGTATTTTGGATTGTGTACAAAGTACAAAGTCTAAAGACTTAATAGTCCTCCATCTCTCTCCTTCTTTCCCTTTCTCTTTACACTTTTCGTCACATCATGTGACCATGTCGCCAGCATCATATTGCATTCACATTGGATTCAATTGAAACCATATGAATGTAAGTTACGAACATGATCGTCAATATACGCTACAGAGCAAGTACGAATCCCATATTTCCATGTGGTTCCTCCCTGTCCTCTTTCTCTTATTCTTTCTCCTTGCTCGTTTCTTCTTCTTTGCTGCGACGTCTATTAAAATCACTCTTTTAGCTTCTTTCCCTGTGTGTATAATATGATATGATTGATTCAAAAAAATTTGGTCTAATATAGATTATAGATTCCATTATGCTACACGGTACTTTTTCAAACGTAAATACAATATGTATGTAATTCAATTCAAAAATTGATAGGACATTATGCATATGTATTATGTATCTTGTTTACTTTGGTCAAAGACATTCATTCATGTAATGTTCATACCATTTGTACTGTCTTCACTTTACATAAAAGTCCACTGTATACATTGCACATGCATGTGTATATGGTTTATATGCATTGCGATGCAACTTCAAGTGTACTTACTTTCGGCGGTGTTTTTATACAATACTTGTTTCTTCTTTCTCTTCTTCATTTGTGAATAATTTTCATTTATGAATATTTATGTAGCATGTCCAAGTGTATTAATGGTCCATGGTGCGGTTCTAGATCCTATTAAAGACGGCGCGTACATATTTATGTGTTTTGCCATTAATAATTATGCATATCTATCTACGAGTGTGAGTGACTCTGTGTGAGCTCCTGAAAACAAAGTCGGTCTGCACTTTATCCGCTTAAATCTATTTTGTATACATATAGGTATATCATCTTCAGAATATACATAATTTTGTATGGATAATATTTCTAATTTCTATGCAGTGTTTTCAATCCCATATCCCATATCCAAATCCTCGTACCACTATAAATGGTGCTAAGATATCTGACTTTGCTGATGGGGTCCTGGGCCTTGTCTTTGAATGTTGAATGGTAAAAGTTAAATAAGCAAATCGAAAGCTATTAACATTTAAAGTGAAAGAAAAAGAAAGAAAAAAGGAATGAGCATTAGACATTAAGCACTTTTATAATATTACACGGTACGGCGTTTGGAATTCCAGCCTCAAACCTTTATTTTCCTTGAGACTTGACTTGACTTGAGACTTTTCCATTTTCCACAGCGTATGATATGTACAAACATACGAAGGAAAATCTAAAAGATAGGTATATGAACATATGTGTAATGTATATGTATGTGTTTATAAAAGAATGCTCAGATTGGTGGATAAAATGGCGGATAAGAGATGAGATGAGATGGAAACCAAGGAACGATTCTTCATTCTCTCAATCCGCCATCCTCTTAGTCAGTCAGTCAGTGTGTTGGTGAAGGGAAATGAAGTGAAGTGAAGCCGGAGAGGAAGAGACATAGGAGAAACTGATTAATGCTCCAGAGTAAAACTAAACGCTAACATTGAACATTGAATTCCATTTGTCCTTCGATAATTCATCTTCATCAATCTCCTCATCGAAGATAAGGAGAGACGAGGTGAAAAAAAGTGAGTGTTCCTCGCCTGCAGCTTCTCTCTCTCTCTCTCTCTCTCTCTTTTCTCTCTCATGCATCCCCACACAGAGCATATACATAGAACAGAGGAGACAGACACCAGTATAGACAAAATCTTTTAAATCTTCTTTTATCTATCTCCCTTGTCTCTATACACATACATACATATATTTGTACTTTTACTTATAAGATCTTGAAAAGTGTGTACTTTTGTGGTGTGTATCCATGTGTCTATGTGTGTGCTTGGAAAAAATGGCTTCTATTTCAGTCTATTGACTCTGCTGAAGGTTGTTAAAGGTGCAACATAGTCTTCCAGCAATAAAGAATAGAAACGTATATAATTGCAACCCACCAGCAGCTACCTCCTTCACTTGATCAACAACCTAACCAAACCATCATCCTCATCATCATCAGCACAAATAACCAGTACAGGCACCAGCACTCTTCCCTTGCAACGTGCCTCCATATACAATAATATGTATCTGTACTCTGTACATGTATGCATTTGAATTTGTTTATTATTGAATTGTACGTGGAATTTACACCTGTCTTCATCTTCTGTCTCTTTTCTCCTTTGACTTTACTTCATCCACATGTACATAAATACATGCATATGATATATGTATACTACTTTTATACGCTCTGTTTCTGTTTTGACTAGGTGTATAAAGATTGGACATTAGAATAGCAATAGAATAAAAGCACTTGTTATTCTGTGTACGAAAGGTGTTTATCAAATTAAAAAAATATTATGGTCCATCCATGTATACTATACGAAAACGATATTATATACAGGATCGGTGAATAGAGTGCATATACATAGTGCATATAAAATGAATTGTGATGCTTGTTAGAAAATGTACATTGTGTGTCTGTATGTTTTTATTGGGATGAAAAGACGACTGTCCAATTTCAAGGGAAATATAATATCTACAATCATTGTAAATTTTTATTCTGGGACTGTAAACAAAAGGGCTGGAGGCGATTATTGAGCGTTCGACTCCTTTAAACTTCAGAGTCAATTGTTGATTCGAGCTCATTTGAAATTTTAAATTGAGAGACTGCGTCAGGGTATAAAGGAAAAGGAAAGACAGAGACGACTCTGTTGTTAACTTGACTTTGACTTTTGAGAACTCTCTCAGATTACTTGGAAATATTTACCATGTATTTCTTATTGTTTATGCACAGTTCTATGCTCTTCTATTATTAATACTACGCAGGTATTATTGTTATTGAATTGAAAGACCAAGTTTGGATTTATGACATAATTATCTATTTTACTAAATAAAACGTAATTGTGTACACATATATCTATTCTATAAGTGAAGAGGGTGGAATAAAATATTGAGAGACGTTGCCCTATAGGGTCTTAGAACTAATTCAAGACTTTAGCCATGGAAAATATCCATCTAAAAAATAACCTGCATAAGCAGGGGAAAATCCCTATTGGATATAGTGAACCCTGGGCCCTGTATTATAAACCCACTTAGGGGTCAAATTCATGTTACAATTTCTTTTGCCAGCTTTTCAAAATATGGAAAACCCCAAATTTTGTCAAACGTTTGGTGTACCATATACACTGACTATCTTAAAATACGAGGAAGGAACACATTTTGAAGTCGAGGGGTTTACATTTTTGAAAATGAGGCAATATACGATAATGTTAAATGTGCGTATGAGTAAGGAACTAATCAGTGGTAATCAGTTGCAAACCCATTGAATATCTGAAACGTTACATGCGTACACCATAACGAAGCATCGACCATCGATGCTTCGTTATGAAATGATTTAAAGTTGCACCTTTCCATGTGTCAATTTGGGGAAATTTAGTTTTGGTTATTAGACGTTGTTGTTATTGCTATGTTCGTTCTCCATTCTTCCTTGGGTTTTTATTATTGATAGAGATTTAAACTGGAGTTGGAGTTGGAATTGGAATTGGAGCTCAAGCCGAAGCCGAGACCTGACTCAACACTAACAAACATTCAACCGAACTGAGAAAAGTGAGGCATTGGGTGAGCCATGTTTACACCAAAATTTATGACAACAATCCGCTTCCATGAATACAATATACATTATGTATATTGTATTTTATTGTATTGTGTTGTATCTTTGTAGTCTTATTACACCAGACCAATTTCGAGCAAGGAAAACGAAATAAAGAATGGCCAGTCGCTCTGCTTTGAAAAGTCTACCTGCCCACTCTTTTACATTTGCTTTTGGTTGTATCTTGTAAGCAGTTGGGCCTGGACAGCACAAAAATCCTTTTCTCTCCTTCAATTGGTATTTTATTGTTATTGGACATACCTGCTTGCCCTTTTCCTTTCAACAATTTACCATTTACACCGAAAGATGCCTATAACACTTTAGCAGGGTGGATACGCAGAATAATGTGGAATATTGCCCATAATTTAGAATTTTTACAATCTTAATTTGACGAAAATATTATCTTATTATTATCTGGATTGTCCAATATGCTCTTTATCGAAAAATCTTCCATGCACGTTTCATCCTATCTCCTATCTCGTATTGTATTATTTGTTGTTCGTCAAATGTGTACACAATGTATGTATATGATACTCATGCATGCCGAATTCCCAACCTCGACTTTGCTTTTGAAAAATATCATAAAAGTTGATTGAGTTAAAACAGGAGCTATTTACAATTCACTCATGTTTCGTCAACAGTTCGGCGCCTTCAATCTTTCTATATTATATCTATCTATATAAGTATGTATTTATGATTTCGTTTTGACTAGGAAGTCCAAACTCTGGCGCGTCTGTTTTTGTACATATTATTATTCTTTCTGAATTACTCAAGCTTCCAAAGTGTCGATGGATGGTTGATACAATATATTATTGAAAAAACCATCCGCGATAAGACTAAGGAACCATTGTAGACGAGAGAAAAATGGTTATCTCAATAAGCTTTGCGCTGTTTCATTGGATTGACCCACTTAAAGAAATAAATAAAATAGAGTAACAATAAATATTGTAGTAATATGTAATATGTAACAAAATCAGTTGCTTTTTTTATACTACATACCATAACACTCGTATATGTATCTATGTTTTAAGCGGGATGTATACTTTTTCGTGTGCCCTACATTCCATATATTTCTCGATTACACAGGGAGTTGAAGAGACTTTTGAGTATGGTGTTCATTTTCCCCAGCGCTGCAATGTTATGGTGTTACTGTACTCTTTATCTATTTTGATACAAAGAAAACCTAATGTAGTAACATACATACGTAAATACATAGTTACTAGAGTACGTAATTTCATAGTAGATGAGGCAGTCCTGGAGTTTAACTACTCTTACTTTACTCCTCCGCTCTTGCTTGCTTTGTCTCACAAGTCTCGAAATGGAAACAGACGGTTGGATTGAAACTTTTTAACTGATAACAGATCCTCGTAATAAACGGGGGAAAGGAAGAAGGAATGAATTGTAATACTGTCTAAATTTTGGAGGGAAAAGTCGACTCAACTTTTTTTATTGGAGACAGAGAAACAGAAAGTTCTCCGTAATACTGTCAACGTTACGACTTTGCAGTGAAACACGCATCATTGTGCATAATACATAATATATCCACACTTCCAAAAATAAACAGTAGGTTTCATACACACATAATGTATATGCACGAAGCTAATTAACTCTTTTGGGTTTATAATCTATGCTACTTAATTTAAAAAAATGTAAAAACATTAAAATGAATCATGAATACGTATCCTAAGTACATAACTACAATATACATACATAAAACTATTCTCCCCATATGTGTATGTATGTATGTATGCGTGTGTGTGTGTGTGTGTGTGTGTGGGATGATGATGACTTGGAATCCAAAAACTTTTGAAGCATCGTTTAGAAATATAGAATGTCATGCATATGTATTTGCAGCAGATTGAGCAGACAATCTTGGAGAGGCCACAGTAAAAATGTGAGCACTACTGGTACTTGAGTTTGAAAGTAAGTAGTAATAACATAACTAACAAGTAGGAAGACTCACGTGCATGTAATACACGTATACGTACGTATGTATTGTATGTATGCACATATATGTATGAATGATATAAAAACATGGTGATGGACTCCATGAACGAAGATTCCTACAAAAGGTTGTGTGTGTAATTTGACCCTGTGCGCTTTGACTCAAAAACTCAATAGACCCTTAAAATATTTAGGAAAAAAGTACGGTAAAATGAAAATGGTTTACGATGCACGATACTCAATCTTTTCCTCGTCCTCGTCCTACTCTTTGCCTTCATTTTGGTTTTAGCTTAGTCTTGGTCTCTACAATTTACAAGTTGGAAACGATCCTTTTATTTTTTTTCATAGAGATATTTTCATATATTACACATCATATAGTTTCCTTGTCCATGTTTTGTTTATTTCTCTTCTTCTGGTTAAGATCTTCTGCAAGTCTTACAGGTATTTTTCTATCCTCTCTCTCTCCTCTCCTTCAATCTTGATGATTTTACACACACCCACATGGACTCTGAGGAACACTTTACTTTTACTTTAGATGGACAAGTTGAGGTTCCCGGTTCATCATGCTGTTTTGAATCTACATTTGATATTAGTAAAGTCCAATAGAGAGCTGTGTGTAACGAGTATGGAATATTTTTCTACTACACTTACTTATGTACGCATATGTTTTACATTTTACATACATACGTGTAAGGTAATACTTATGCTTGTAAATTCACTCAGCATCAGCATTAGTTGTAGAGAAAGAAAGAAAGAAAGAAACAGACCATGAAGACAGAGATACAGATAGAAACACACACTTGCAACCTTTATTATATTATTATATTTTCCCCTTACACGGTATTCTACCTCAATTTGTTATTGTGTGTGTACATTGTACACTGTACACTTTCATCATAAAATGCATGGATTTCTATATTAGGTAAGAGGAGCTCAGTTTTTCAGTGAAATAACTTTTGTTCAAACGTTTCATTACTACAAACTACACGCTCTTCATGTCTTTTACGGAATTATGGCACATAGACTGACACAGAGACACACGCAGGCACACATGGACCTCTCGCATCTAAAATCTCGAAACCAACTCCTAGCCCGCTGTGAATGAGTCAAATAGGAAATAACAACAAGAATATGGAATGAAAACTGGGACAAATTTTCATATTACACGATCCATACTTTATCTTTGTAAAAAATAACAAGATGAAATTGTGAAATAAAGTTTATCGGGCTTTGAACTTTGAACCTGCACAAAAAATTATCTGCAAATTCCAATAGTTCCCATGCATTTGCTTGTACGTTTATGCATATTATGTAAAATAAATGCTGCATAAAGAGTGCAAATCAATAGCCAAGGTGTGGAATCTTTTTATAAGAGCCATATTACATGCATAAAACTTAGTTGTATTTAACTATTTAGGACTATTATATAAGTATGCATGCATAAATATATGATTGAGTCATAAAATATTATGTTCATAGTTTATACAAAAGAGGAACAAAACATTTAGCATTTAGTCAGAGAATAAAAGAGATGGAAATGGTCTCTCGTCGTCATCATTCTTATTATCATCTGAGATATTGCTGTGTATATCGATTCGAACTGTTTTTGAAACTGAGAGGGAACATAAAAGAATGAGGGAGGATGATTACGTACGTAATATAAAATAGAATATAAAACTCGTCTCAGATTTTTATTCATCGGGAAAAGAACCGTAACATACGCTCCAAGGAATAGAAGTGAAGCATAGTGTATAGTTTCTATAGAGTGTAAAAAGAACTAATCTCCATTCTCCATTGTATTCTACGTCCAATATATAGTAACTATTCAAGTACATACTCTTTTTCTGATGATCGTAAATTGAACAAGCTACAACTCCAAAAGCAATCATGATTGGAAAAAAATTAAATGTGAGTCTAGAGAAGACTTTTTTATCGCAAATTCTTCCATTAGGGAAGTCCTTAAATACTGTATTGGGCATAAAATATATGCATGTTTGTATGTATGCATGTATTTGTATTATTATGATTTTTTTGTGTGGACGGTTGAACATATTATGTATCTGCAGGAAAAACAATTGCTGTTGTTTTTGTTGTTGTGTTTTTTGGACCCTGAGAATTATCACAAACTGAAACTTTATGACAATTTATGTAACATGAACCTTACAGTTATGCTCGATATATTTTAATGTGGACTCTCGTCCACGAGAGGAAGGAAAAGTGATATGTGTGTTTATGTACACATAATATCTAACAGTTTATAGAGTTTATGTAGGAGTACAAATGAAAAGCAGTGTAAACTGTAGATACAATCACCACATATGTATGTATGTATAATATGTAGTAATATAACGTATTGAGTGTATGTAGTACGACGACAAAGACGAAGACTACTTCCTAAAATCCAAGTAGCCAGGAGAACATAAAAATTATACGCAAATTAGGCATTCGTGCATGGAAGGTTGTTGTCAAAAAAAAGGACTGGAATAAAAACTGATCGTACTTATTTACGTACACCCTCGTTCGTACGCCTCTATCCTATGTATTTTATACGTTTACGTATATTTACAACTTCTATACTTATACTTACATAAATCTTCTAATATTTCCAACGTTTTTTAAAATCGTGGCGTACGTACTGATTACGAATGCACTCATCTATGAAAACATGATGATAATGCTATGGATTTGTAATGAAATTGAAATCGTTATTAGATAGCGGTGGTTTGTTGCCCATATTGTAATCAATTTCAATTATTCGTCATAATTTGAGCATTAAGTTGTCCACAATTCCACACCGTGAAAATTTGTTTTATAACTTTAACAAAGCGTAAAGCACGCTCATATAGTTACTAATGTAGTGAAAGTTGAATTGAATGGAATGGCAATGCATGGGAAAAAATTGGACGTCTTATTTATGTCAATTATACAGTACCTATACATACCAAGTGAAAGCACGCAAAAGTGTATTTATACATTTGTCAAAAAGGCAAAAAAGTGAACATATAGCAATAGAAGAAAAATGAAACTATTACACATATTATAGGTATGTAAATATCTTAAAATGAATTTTACCTGATCTTTTGCCAAGTTGAACCAAGTTTTGAGCACTGGTTTTAGTCTAGTTTGATGAAATCTCTTTGTACTCTTGACACTTAAAAAGACATTGTCCACCAAAAGTCTTTCTTTGGCACTTCCACTTAGATTAATATTGCTAAATGTTGTGACTGGATCTCCCCTCTGACTGACTGGTCCATCATAATTACTATATTCATTATTACTACCTATCTGATTAGTTTCATAGACTTCTTGACTTTTCCCTCCTCGGTTGATTGCAGATGACGAGTCGTCATAGACGGCCCGTTTAAATATAGAATTGTCATTATCAATGTTGCTATTTACAATTTTGCTACTGATTGTGTCTTTGCGCACTGTAGGGCTGAGTAAAAAGGACCCCTTATTAACACGAAGTTGTTGCTCTTCGGTAGGTCCACCATCCCCATTATTGTTGTTAATATTATTATCACTAATAGAATTAGTATTAGTTTCATCCCCAATAAGTTTGAAACTATCACTGTTGGCTGACTCTGAATATAGCGTATTCTTGTCCGTTACTGCGGAGGTAACTTGATATATTATTAGGGTACAGCAGATGATGGCAAGTGATAGGACTTGCAGGGAGTTTCTAAAGTTTTTATTGTTGACCACAAAGTAGCGGGATGCCATGGCCATTGTGAATGAATGGACAGTGGCTCACGATCAGTGACCTCGGAACTGGCTGAAATGGAGTTGGCGGATAAATCCGGCACTTGTCACTGTGTGGAGGCGTTTGAGAAAAAGGAGGATGTTAACAATGATGATGATTCCATCATGACCGTTTTTTGCAACACTTCCTCTCTCCCTTCTGCTTTTCATCCCATCATCTCATCTCATTTCATTATACATGTATACATACATGTGTGTGATCTGATATGTTGGAGTTATGGAGTGTCATAATATTTATAATAATATGTATCTTCTATTTGTTGCGTGTATGTAGGCCAGGGCTGATTCCTTTTCTCACATGGAACACTCTGCAGCTACAACAAAATATTCACACATAAAAAAGTTCTCACACATTCTCTTTATGCATTCTAATGAATAAAAAGAGACGAGAGGAACTTATGTTTATATCGATACATGTGGTTATTTTCTCTCTCTCTCTCTGTTTCTCCACTCTTTTGCCAAGTCAAGTGGTTTTGGTATGTATATGCTGGAGAGATATGACTTTGTCAGAATACGTATAATATTGCTTCTCGGTGATTGAGGAAGTTTCCCGTATCACTATCAACTTGCTGATATTTTCTTTGACAAATTCTGCTCATCCTCTATCTCTCCCACAGCCGCATGTTCACACGCCAATAAATTATGTATATTATATTAAGCAATAATATTAGTATTTTGATGATGGAATTGCGCAGTTGATTTTATTTTGTATATTTTTTCTTGTCACTCTCAAAAGCAACCGTTATTTTATCACTATTATTTATGCATGTATATTACAAAATGCATTCATATGCACATTGGCACTCAATAAATTCACTGGGTTTCGGTTTTGCTCCTTGAAAATTCCTGCTTCTTCGTTAGTGCAGCAGACACAACAAGACACCGACACGTAATTAACAGAGTGAAATGATTGTAACAATTAAATGAGGCTGTTGGTGTTCCCTCTCGCCAAAGACGAAGAGTGTGTAAAAACAAAGTAAAGATGAAGTATATCCAATTACTTTTTACTCTTACTTTTCAACTTTCCTATACAGACAGTCTCAATTTCAACTCGGTTCAAAAATGGTCCTCTTAATATTATTTTTAACTGCAGCTCAAAAGTGCACTATATAATATTATGGTTATGAAATAAGGACATCTCCACATACACACAAAAAAACATATGATGAAAAGGTCCTAACGCTAGGGCATGAATCGAAAAACAAGCCAAAGCCGGAACGAACTCATATGCTATGTTGTCTGGTCAGTTCAATTTTCAATTTTCAAGTAGTACAAGTGAGAATGACTGGAACTGAAAAGTGAGACGGTGGGCGTTCCGTTTGTCTTGTGTCCGTCCACGTTACGGATAAGATTTCCTCGTTCAAGTATAGTATACAGTATTTTACACAATTTTATTTCCTCCACTGGACTCCTGTATACAGTATACAAGCTTGTACGTAGTACGAGACACTCTGTTCATTAGTTAGTTAGCTAGTTGGTTCATTTTTCAGTGGATCATCATCCCAATCTTTCGACATCACTACTGTTTTACTCTACTGCTTGTGCTTGCTGTATATATAATGTTTTTGTTTGTTTGTTTCAGCAGAGGCGACGAATGTCCATGTCTATCCATCCGTGTCCATCCAGATGATGATGTTAGAAGCGTACACTTGATAATAAAGGAGGAGCGCAAACGATGCAGCACATGAGGAAATATTGAATGTTGACGATGAAACTTTTCGTAATACACAGTATCTATTCTTATACCTTCGATTGGAAAAATAAAGAACGACTTGCAACAACAAGATTTTGTTAAATTACACATCAACACATGCACACAATATTTGTAACATTTAGATTTTAAGTTACTGTTTGTCTTTCCACTGTATAAATGTATGTATGTGTGTACACTCAAAGATAAAAAATTGCTTAAATTGTATTGTATTTAAAATAATATTGTACTGGATACTGGGGATTCGTACAAGTACCAGTGTTTGTATTTGTGTTTGTAAATTTTAAAAAGCACTTCCTACACACACACACTAAGCTAAAATGCCGAGACAGAGATAAAAACTGCCTCTGTCTGTTTGAGTGTGTGTACACGAGGAGACCAAGTTTAGAACTATATGGACAACGAACAAGTGGATGAGGATTTAGTAAGGCTTTTCAGTTCTTTCCAAAGGGAGATTCTTTTCTGCCTCTCTCACACACTCTCTCTATCTCTCGCTGTTGTTCCCTTCACCCAAACCCTACTAATACTGGTTATGAGGTACAGGTTCTCTTCGTCTTAAGATTCCTCCATCGTTACTTTTTCTTTTCAGGCTCTGGTTTTGTGTTCGCCGTATGTATCTGCATATACATATATGCGTGTATCTGGTTGTTGGAGGCTCCAGCAGGTTGCTTGTATTTTTCTTTCCTCAAGCTAAACCCAATACTCAGTATACAAACTGTAAGATGCATAATGCATAATATATGTACAACAATTTTAGGGCGAGGAAGAAGGAACAGAAAATGTATCCATATAGTTTTACTATAGATCAACAGAATAATACTATGTATGTGTTTCAAATAATATGCGTGCGTTCAACGTTTTAAGAATCCATAGCTTATGCACATACAAACAATCGAATATACATTTAAACTTTACATACATATTGGGCATACGATTATCCATGTATTTTTTGTATGTATGGAGAATTGATTAGTATAATGAATAATGTATGCATACGATATTATATCGATATATAACTAACATAAGGTTGTTTGTTGTTTTGTGTTCCTGTTGTGTATAAAATGTATATAGAAGGAAGGAATGGTAGGTGCATGCATAAAATGTGTAAGTGCATCTTTATGGTTTACAAGTGAGACGAGAGAGAATCTTCGTCTACATTTTTCTCCGTTCTCGCGTCTCGAGTCTCGAGCCTTCAGCCTTTTGGTTTGGGGTTGAGACTTGGTTTTGGTCTTTTCAAGATGAGGCTTCTTCGTTTTCTTCTGCATATTCTCCTTCTTCATTTATACTTTGTAGATTGTACTTATGCATATGATTTGAAACAAGTGGGAAGTAAATCTTTTTACCATATATTATAATATAGTTGCTCAATTTTTTTACTATGACTCCATCTCACTCTCTTTCTCTTTCTTGGTACAATAAAGTAGAATCCTGCTATAGTGCACTCGCTTATTATAGACAATTTGCTTTAGTGAACCTTCTGATGTAGTCTCATTGTCGATGCATTTTTTTGCATGTAACATGGGGAGATGCCCTTACTGCAAAGAAAAAGTCATTGTATTTTCTGATGTTAATAAAATTACAGCTCACAGAATGGATAGATTTTTGAGTGAAAGTTAGCAAAGACATTTTTTAATTTTTTCCTATTTCAAAACCAAGCGGATTTAGAATTTTGATCTTGGTTGACCCTAAATCCAAAATACAAATGTCAACAAACAGAAAGTTAAACTTTAAGAGAACAAGCTGATTTTAGAAGCCGGGGTCCAAATAGGATTGATATGGGTGTAGAAAGGGGCATAAAAATGACCGCGATTTACACTATAAAAAATTACTATAACCGGATTCCACTCAGGGTTTGCCAGGGTGGGTGATTGGGTTTTATATGTGTTTTTGCGTATTAAGAACACAAAAACCCGCCGGGTTTTTTGGTAATTGGGTTTTTCATGCTGCCACCTATAGTAGTTAAGGCATGAATACTACAGATGGCGTATAAAAAACCCAATTACCCATGTGGGTTTTTCATAGTGGGTTTTTGCTCAAAAACCTAATTGCCCAATAAAACCCAAAAACCCAATTGCCCACCCAAAAATGAAAAACACATGGTTTTTCCACATCCTGATTCCACTGTATAATTTTATGCATCAATAACAGTGTTTTTCTGGATAATGTAGTAGTAGCATTTCATACTAGTGGTGTGGCAGTGCGTACAATGTGTACGTATGTATTAGGTATATAAGTATATGTACACATTACACATACATGTTGCACAGTTACATGGAAATGTCATAATTATAGTGCAATATTATGAACAAGTGGAGTAAAAAGCAGTCGCTATCTATGTGTGCTGATGTATTGTATAATATCCATCATATTCAAACAAGATGCAAGTTATATCTTATGTGCATCACTGTAAAAATATATAATCTACTGTGCATTATTTCAAATGACTCTTTCTCCAAGATGACTACAGTATTATGCATTATGCATACATAATATACTGCATAGCCATTAGTATTGAAGAATTATTGCTTACAAAGTTTTAAAAATACTGCATTATCAATTATACTCTGTCTATATATATATAATATGCATAATTCATGCTTAACCATGGCCCTACTACTAGAAGTACAACTAATAACTACATAACGCTTCTGCTTCTAACTAGCCAACAGTCGAAAGTGATTGGTATTGCTTTCGTCTCTCGTCGAATGATCATAAGTCTCTCTTCGTTCCTTTATTGTGGCGCCCAAGTGACTTGGCCACGCATACTTTGCCTACATTCTTTCTCTCTGGAGAATTAATCACTGATGACTAAATTTTATTGGTCAACTCTTCACTCACTGAATTCCAATCCATTTCCATTACGAGAGACTTGGAACTGTCTAAACTAAAAAATATGAATGTTTAGAGTGTAGATGCATCATTTTGCATCAGCCATCTGCTTCACCGGGCTTATAAACCTCTTACAATTTGAATAAGTCGTACTATGTATCGTATATATAACTATGAAGTTATTTGAGGTTTTAAATCAGAAATCTATACTTTTTCATTGTTAGCTCATTGAGTAATTGTTTCATAAGTAATTTTTTATTACTTGCCTATTGAACCTTTAGGCATGCTTTTGAATAGACGTCCCGAGTCAGGAGTGGCAGGGATGTATCCAAAGAGATTCGGCCACAGTGATTCTAATGGCATTTATTCCGTCACGGAACAATTCATTTACTGCTAGTTATTCCAGTCAGTGCCTGAGGATAGCCTGGACAGGTATGTCTATACACTCAGTGTATTTATCTGTGATATCTTGTTATATGATGCCTAAGTCCATGATATTTAAGGGTCAATGTGAAGGTCATCTCTTAAAGTGCTTTTTGACAATCCTGAGTTCATGCATAGGGAAGTCTCGCATTAAAATCAGATGCATAATCGGACCTAATTTCATTAAAAAAATGAATTACATGGAAAAGTGATTAGTGATTACGCTTTCAAAACAAACTGAAAAACTTCAGAGGCTTTCGGATTCACAAGTACTAAAATACTTCTATTTACAGGTGATTCAACGCAGGTCCTGTGGCAAGAAAAAAAATCACATCATGTTTTTTGAAAAAATGATTAAATATAGACTAGATTTATTGTATACAAACTAGTAATTAGTAATTTACAATTCAAGTTTAAAATGGTTATCGAGATTTTTTTTGTAACATTCTAAACTACAGAGTGGCATTTTAGTCTTGGAGCAAGAGTATTTTTTCCGGTTTTGGCATCCATTTACAGCGCATAAAACAACTTTGGGCGGAACGCTAAAACAAAAATAAGGGTTAGAACAAAAAATAATTCAATGAAATATTTGAAAACGAAAATTACGAAAACAAGTAAATATAATATTTAGAAAAGTTACAATTTACAACTTACAGTGGAGAATCTCGCTTTTCAAATGGTAGAGGGTACGAAACCGGGAAAGAAATTATATTTACATCAGGTTTGCTAATGAATGTAATTTTGTAATCAGTCGGCTTTTTCATTGTCTTTGGTTTGAAAGTAGTTTTCAA
Organism: Sminthurinus bimaculatus; assembly: GCA_034698285.1. Lineage (NCBI taxonomy): Eukaryota > Metazoa > Arthropoda > Collembola > Symphypleona > Katiannidae > Sminthurinus > Sminthurinus bimaculatus. The sequence continues at coordinate 21,503 of JAQIVE010000455.1, forward strand.
AGCTTTAGAATCTTGCTTCTTCAACAGTCGATCCATTGTTTTTTTCTAGTTCAAATAAAAGCACAGGACAAAAAGTAAATATACATTATACAAAGGTATAAGTAAAATTTTTGCAATCATTACAGTGTGTACATTTTATATTTTTTATTCAAGAGAGTAGACCAAATACCTTATCCTTTTCCTTTTTTTCATGGGCCAACTGCCGTCTCTTTTCCGTTTTTTCAGCTTTGAGTTTTATCATTTCTTGAGTTACAGCTAACTTTTCTTTCTTATCAAATAAACTACACATTTCATCATCCACGGAAAACCCAAACACGTCTTTATCCTTTTTCCCCAACATTGCTCGTTGTCTAGCAGTCATGAGCTTTGGGTTTTTCATTTGTCGCAACTCGACATCCTCCAGCTCTTCTAAATTTCCTGCTTCTAATGCATCCAACCATTTTTCTTCTTCCAAAACTTCCTCTATTGCTGATGAACTTGATTTCTGATTTTTCTTTTTATCGTCGATTAAAGATGAAAAAGCAGATGGCGATATGGAATGTGGTATAGTGGTTGCTGTTGTGGATGACGATATAATACCCGAGGAACGATTTAAAGATGAATTCAAATTCACATTACTAAAAGATGGTGAGGATCCTCTTGGGGATTTTGTTGGAGTAAAAGCAAGGGCTTTTGAAGATAAAGGGGTTGACGGCGAAACAGAAAATGCAGACGTTGTTGTAAATAATTCTGGAGAATCGGATTTTTTAGGCTTCTTGTCTTTGGATGGTGATGGGGACGCAGACCTTGACGAAGTATTAATTTGTATCGGAGACGCTGTTTTTAGACGATTTGCAGCACTGGACTTGGAAATTGGAAATGTCGTAAAATAATCCTCTGACGCATTGCTTGGCCCCGATTCTTCCCTTAATTTTCTTTTTTCAGCGAGGCGCACGGATTTCTTCGGTTCTATAGATGTTGGACTTGGATTAATTTTGTCCCCTAAACAGAGATGCAACAATTAAATAATGGTTATTAATTTATAAACAAAAGCATTGCATAAACAGCCGTTTAGATGTATCCGACAATTGAGTTTACATTTTATACTTCACATGGTTATACATTAACGAATTAATGAACTCTAATCGTAAGTTCATCGTGTTTGGCAAAAAGAGTATACAAATTTGATAATGCTTTAATAAAATACTTACTTGCACTCATACTGAAGGGTGATAATGTTGAGATCAGATAACCAAATAATTAGTTCAATATTATTTACTCGTACCGAAGCAAAAAGCAGGCATCAACCGGAATCCCCAGGAAATTTTGACTTCGCTTTTGTGTGAGAAAGTTATGTCGCCAGGCAAAACAATTGTTTAGACTTATATATTATATACCTTAAACTGTAGTTTATAAATCACAACAAACTTTAAATCAAACGTTTTTAGCGTTTAACAACGAGTTAAACACATCAATCACAATTAAAAATCTCGTTTAACTCTAAATTTACAAATTTTTTCATTTTTCATTTTTCATGACATTTTTTGAAAAAATTTCTGCCCGCTTCATATCAAGGATACAGGGCATGCTGTCGAAATTTTACTCAACGGCATAAAAAGTAATAGGTAAATAGCAAAAAATGTCAAATTGGGTGTTTTGGAATCAATGTTTTGGAAGAACTTACTGTAGTTAAATACTCACATGAAAAAATCCATGAAAATGAACCAGATGAAATACATCAGCGACAATTATATTCAAAAGTAAAATTTATTTAACAATTTAAAATAACCTAGAATTTTCTCCAAGACAGATATTAACAAAACTTAAAAAACTGAACTAATTTCTAATTTTAATGTGGGAACAATGTTGGTTGTGTACTTAGTACTTAGATTAATGTGTACCACAAGATTTATCATATTTTTAAGGCAAATTATGCACATAGATCAACGTATATTACATGTATACGTCGCAATTGAACATTTAAAAGCGTGTGTGTGATAATACACACGCAAAAAACACTAATTTTAACCTCAGCAGCAAAGACGCTTAGGAGGGGCTTTTAATGGTAAAGTTTCCAAGTCAAAAGAATTAGCCTCAAATGCTTGTATTTCAGCTGGAGTTAAATCTGATTCTTTGGTATAAAAAGTAGGATCATCAGCAATACTATCGCCTCCTCCTCCGGTGTTTAGGGGATTCACAGGCATAGCTTGAAATTGTGACTGTTGTTGTCCACCACTGCCAAACGGTAAGTTTGATATAGGCGAAGGAAATGACGATTGAGATTGACCAAATATTCCTGAAGGTACGTTTGGATTTGGAAGTATTGGCTGCTGTTGAGGTGACTGATTTAAATTAGCTTGAAATGTGAAAGGAGTAGAAGTAAAGGGCTGTTGTTGTTGTTGCTGCGGAGGAGTCTGGAGTGGATTTGATCCCGGAAATCCTTGATTAAAACCTGGCTGTGTCTGTGACATGGCTTGATTAAATGAAAATGATGACAATCCAGTACCTCCACCACCGGCAGCAGCACCACTACCCATGGATTGTTCCATAGTGGCTGATCCAATCCCTTGGTTATTAAAATTACCACCGAAAGGTGACGAGGATATGGCTGACGTTGCTCCAGTTCCAAATGGCTTTGCTGCACCTCCAAACTGCGTTCCTGATGTAAAAGGCGAAGAAGTTACTGCACCGCCTCCGAAAATATTATTTTGAGGTGAACTTGCTTGCTGTCCGCCAAATGACGAAAATTGTTGTTGTTGTTGTAACTGTGCTGGTAAAGGTTTACCCATTGAAACAGCTTCCTATAAAGGCAAATATATTTTTGTTCCTCATGTAAAAGGCTAATAGGTATTTTCATCTCAATAACCAAAAATATGAAATTTGTCCATGTAATTTTATTATTACTAGCATAATAGATTCCAAGCATACCAATATTGCTCTATTTTCTACACTCGGCCGTTGATACTTTTCTCGATTTGTATTCCATACTGCTATTCTACTTTGGATCTCTGCTGGAGGTTGATTATTATTTTGTAACGTTGCTAATCTCAATTCCTCGTAGGACAAATCTTCAAAGCCGGGTAAGTTTGCTTTTCCATTAATTGGACCATAACATGACAGCGGCCATATGCGTCCCTTATCCCATTCAACCATGTCTTTCTTGACTGCATCCCTAATTAAAACGCAAACAGAACATTACCAGCATTATATTACTGTATTATAGTACTTACGTTTTAAGTACAATAAAAATTTGACAAATATCACAGAGGTAAAACATAGTATGTACATAGTGGGAATCAAATTGAAGTAGTTTTAGAAATAAAAAATATGAGCTTACTCTATAACAGCTAAACTTTCATCAATTTTTCCCCTGTGAAATTGAACCTGTTGATTATATGAATTATACTGCGATTGACCGAATTGTTGACCTCCTCCAAAAGCACCTCCTCCTATTTTACATTTAAACCCCAATACAGAGAGTTTTATTAGAGATTTATTATTGGATATTTTTATTAGATTTTTCTTACAACTTACAACGTTAAAATTGTTGTTTTGTTTTTAAGGATGAAAGACGATGATGTATAGTACCTTGATTAAAGACATTTGATTGCTGTGGATGGTTGAATCTACAACGATCGCCAAAACGGCAGGTTCCTTTCAGAAAGTATTTGCAAGTAGCCGCTTGATTCATACTGAATTAAAATAATTTTCTTCTGCTATGCAGTATTACTTTTTTAAAAAGTCCGATGGGACTCTGCTTGTGCTTTTAGTAGAAATATGTAGATTACTACAAAAGTCCTTCTCTTCAATCGATAAAGTTGTCGATAAATCAAATTTTAACCTAGAATAAAAAAGAAACGTTTCAAGTTGTTAATGTGAACACGAAACATGAACATCAAATCTTAACTTTCTAGATATTGTCACGATACATGGTCCCTAAAGAAAACCCGTTGAAACCCTGTAGAAATAAGATGCACACATCATGAAAGTAATCGAGCAACGCTCTATTGTGGACTGTTTCTCTTTTATACTTCTAGTTTATTATTCTTTATAACGCAAACTGTTTTTATAAAAAAGTAACAAAGTCGCCTACATTTTGAGCATGTATTGGGAAAATGTTATACAAAGAGAAGTGTGTAAGTTGTAAATAATTAAAAATAACACTTCGAAATCGAAAAATGTTTTAGATTTTATTTTATAGATGAAAAGGTTAAAATTCTTGAAGACATGAAGCTAAACATCGCCGAATTTTGGTCCGCACTGCGCCACCATCATTACAAACAACATGTGTTGAAGTTCCTTCCACAGTTATTGTCACAGTATCATTGGACTGTAAAAAATACAAACAAGATTACAAATTTATCATGACCAGCAGCCCAGTGCATTTTAAATTAAATAACCAATGAACAATCAACGATAAATAATGGTGAATTTAGAGTATGTATGCATAAAAAAGTACATTGTAATTTGCCAAATATTAGTTAGAAGAACGTCAAGTACAATGAACCATAACTTACGATAACAAATCCGTTGGTGCTATTCTGCAATTTTAAATGCGAGATTCCTTCTTGCGTTAATTTACTAAATAGAATTGTTCCATCCATTAATCCCCATTTATACTTTGAAGGTGGGCACTTCCATGGGTCACAAAGATCCATTATTGGCTGTAAAGTGACAAAAGGATATTATGGTTTATTTGACGCAGACAAAAGTTGTTCTTGATATGAAAAAAATGTTTGCGAAAAATTGAAATCTATCGTCACATCTAAGTATGTATTGGCAATATTTTTTAGAGTTATAAGCTATTATGTATTTGTAACATAACTTAAGTATTACGTAAGTAAGTATAAAAAACGTCATTTACCTTGACAAGTCGGTATTTATTATCTGTATTGTCTAAAGTAGCTGTGATTGTAGAGGCAACAATGCCGTTTCCATTGCGAGGTACCGGCTCAATTTCTTGAGCTAATAAATGATCCATCACAGCAGCAACAGAATCTCGTTTCAAACTGAGCGAAACAAAAGAGCCCGGTTTAAGTTTTTCTACCGTGTGATATTCGATAGTAAATTCTGTTTTTTCGGGATGTTCTTTTGGTGGTACTAAATATTCTTCGTTTGTCACTAAACAAGCTGGTTTGAGATCTTTTATAAGGAAATTTGCTTGTTTAAAACTTAGGGATGTATCAATGGGGGAGTATTGGATTTTCATTGCCAATGGTAAATATGGAGCAAGGCATTCCAAGTAAGGAAATTCAGCTTCTGTATAATTTATTAGAAAACAATGTTGTACCAGTTATTAGTTATTGTATAAAACGTTTAGTAAGAGATATTTTTTTCAGTCTTTGTTTTTTAGAATGAAAAAAATTGAATTACAGAAATTCATTATTTCGAAGTTGTAGTATCCTATCTTTGTCATGTTTGTATTGATAATACCTGTGATAATTAATGCATTTGCTGGATTTGATCCCCAAGCTTCGAATAGGTGGACAATGTCACCAAATCTTAAGCTGGGATGGCCACAAAACATTATGCATGGTTGACGTACATCCTTAATATCTTGTAAGCATTTAAAATGTTTTATTCTTCCATCTTTGACAAGTTGTGCATGGGGGAAGGGATCTTCTGGTAAATATACTTTCTTTTGTTTATTTTTCGACAACCTAAGGAACAAAAGGCATATGAAAATTCATATCAGCACAGTTATCGTCATTAAGAACTAAAGCCTATATAACAGTCTACAAATTGAAATGACAATAATGAATAAAAATAAGGCTCACCACTCAGCAAGTATATTAGAGTATGCCAAAGAAGATTCAGCGTGAGGAGAAACAAAATAAAATGGGACACTGGCAAGACTAGAATCAAAATTATTTGATTCGAGATAATTTGCGAGACATTCAAACAAATCATAGATGATTCCACTTGGATAACATGGGAAAATGACATTTCCACCCCCTTGCAGAGTAACGCCAACTTTTAAGCAGACTTCGCCCATCATAGAATCTGGATTATGCTTAGGAGATTTTATAAGACCAGTTAAGATGAAAACATCAGCATCTTTTAATGGTCCTTGTTCCATTGGACTAAAAATTAAAGAACAAACAAAATCATGCATTGACTTAAATATTTTCAAACTGACTCTTCAAATTTTATAAAAAAACGTAATATCTAAGCTTATTGTGTATAGCAGATATATGTGCATAAATATTAAATATACTGTAGTAATTTACAGCAATGGCGTTTACCTTGGATGAGTAGTTAGAGTGGAAGATGATGTCACATAGACAACTTTTTTCTTATCGGACTTCAATACCCAATTGCAACTACCGAGAGAATATCCTGAGCTAACAGCTTCTGCCACAATTGTACCAAACAAATCCTATAAAATACAAAAAGACGTTTGTAATTTTAAAAATTTGTTATAATAATACGTCTTATTTGCAAATCTGAAACATTTATGTATATATTATATCATACTTTTTATTTATTATGTATAGTGAAAATAACGTGTACTTACTGTGTATTCATTGAATCCAACCAAACGAACTTTAAGTAGGGCATCGTTTATACTTTTCTTTGAATAGATTTCTCGTAAATCTTTATTAAAACTCCAACTTCCGAGTTTGATTGGGAAATTTAAGGAGGAATCGAGATGCTTAAAAATATTATGTTTTCCCTTTTCATTTGTTGATCCATTAGATTCAGGGTGACAGTTATTTTTGGGTACCCTTTCAACAAATTCAACTAATTCTTCCATAAAAAATCTACCGATATTAACAGTTGGCTCAGTAGCATAAACACTTCCATTAAAATCAGGATGCTCGGTAAAAAATGGAAGTGCAAGTATTGAGAAGGAATTTGAAATTAGTATAACATCAATATCTGATATATCTATTGAAGACTCTGAAGGAACTCCAAATAGCGGCGTGGAATCGACCAAAACGTAGTTATTCAGCTCACAAAGTTCCTATGCATTTGCAAAATGAAATATATATACGTTATTATTGTCATTGTACAGCGAACAACGATCGTCATTTAAGTAATGAGTACGCAACAACTGTACGATAGATAATAGTCATGTTGCCATGATTAGAGCAATAAAAATAAACACGTACTTTCTCAAGGGAATTTCTGAAACTTTGAAAATGAGCAGCAGAGTTAAATTTTGAGCTTCCAGAAAGTGGAAGGGGAAGAAAATTACACACTGTTGTGATGTCAAGTGAACAGTCCAACATAATGGTCAATCCACGCCATCTCAAAATACCACAAGGTTTTTCCAACGTCCCCAAATTATACTATGAAAAAGAACACAAGATAAAACGACATTGTACGATTCAGGGCAAAAAAGTCTTTTTATATACAGCAACAATTAACGCCGATTACCGAGGATGTAGTATAATATATTATGTATTATGCAGAGTTCCATTTTTCCATACTACCATACAATCCTACATTTATGTAGAACATTAGGAAAAAATAGTAAAACTCTATATTATTATGAATGATTATTTTCATGAATGATGTGCATCTTGTTCACAATTCACAACGGGTTTTCGCATTGGTGTTGAGATAAAATTTAAATCCATTTGTATAGCCTATAATTAATTAATTATGAACTAAAGAAACATTTAGACTCTAACGATAAGTATACATTTAAGAGGTTATAATGTCAATTTAATGCTTCTTATATCTTATACCAAATTAAAATTAAAGTACAAATCAAAATAATATTATTATATTGTCAAAAAGTGCGTTTTAAATGTTGACTTACGAATTTCATGATGTGTTACGTTCCTTCACAATTCAAGTCCTTTTTTCAAGTACAAACTGAAGTTGCAGATACTATAAGACAAAACATGAATGCTTTATGTAACTCTTCACTGTTTAGCCTCAACAAAGCTTATAACCGTGCAGTAATCACAATTAAAAAATGAGATTAAAGTTATTTAAGTTTTTTTTTGCTCGCAAGCCGCAATTCAAAGTTCGAGTTTGAACGCCAAGGAGAAATACTTTAATATAATTTTATACTCTTATTTAAGGGCTATGATATGGACGTGGGATTTAAGCTGCTATCAAATAGCGCCTTCATAGGGTATATATACTGCGAATGGCTAAAATTCTTGACAACGAGAGTTGAAAATCTAAAAGTCTTAATTAGAGAGTTTAACTTTGATTAAAACCCGAATCCGGTTTGTGTTTTCTATTTAATATGACGTTATCAAGGGAAAATTCAAGTGAGGCTGAACCCAACGACACCAAGGAAAATGTGGAATTGAGTCGGATATCCCTCAAAAGTAAGTCTACTAAAATGTCATCACTCGAGATGAAAGTCGAGCTTTGAAAATATTCACATTCCATATGTCGTTTAAAAAATAGTATGAACAACTAAGTAATTATCTCTAAGAGTGATTTACTAATAATGATTGAATTGTCTTTTTTAATGAAATGTTAACAGTACTTCCAGTATTGAAGGAGCGTCAACAACAACATGGTTTGCGACATGGGGACTATCAAAGATATCACGGATATTGTTCGAGACGAATAAGTCGTCTACGACATTGTTTAAAATTACCTCAGGGGGATAGGCGACATTTCAAGAAGAAGGATGTTCTGGGCTCTGATATAGATTCAGAAAAAGCAGATTCTAGATATTTAGAAATTCCTCTTACCATCACAGAGAGGTGATTGCTAATATTGACACAAAAATATGAATGTGTATTAAAAGTATTATTAGATGTGGTGATGACATGGTCCAATGTATACAATTATATTCAATTTTACCTACAATAGAATTCTGTCAATATTGTAAATTGTTACTTTTTTTAATAGAGCTTGGGCTTGTGCTATGGAATTGAAGCAAGAAGCTAATACGGAAACAAGAAAACGTATCCATTTAATTTCACGATTAAAGAAGGCATTACATCACGCTGAACAACTACAAAAGTTGGCAAATGAAAGCTCTCGTCTGGATGAGAGGACAAAGTTGGAAATTGAAGCTTATGCCTCTTTCATTTTTGCAACTTTTCATTTTGAAATGCAACATTGGAAAGAAGCTATGAGTGCCTTCAAAAATGCCCAGTACGTTGAAAAAAAATTATTTGATTATATCAGTGTGTGTTTTCAAGTTAATGCTACACATCTGAAATTATAAAGTGTCTCGTATGTTGAATATTCTGTTTGTATATATATTTTTAAATCATAGGGCAATTTATTCTCAAATCGCAAGAGCTCTTGGGGATCACCCTGACGCTGCAATTTATACAGAGAAGACAAACGAGTTATTACCATCAATGAGATTTTGTGCTTATCAGACTGGGGCTGGTGAGTTTCTGCCATAAATATATATATCTACTATCATTTCATTGAACCGTCCTAGCTCAAAACTTGGAATCGTAGCCTTAATTTAACGTGCCTACAAAATTTGGAAAGTGTGTATTGTCGTGTGATGTTTGTATTTTGCAACTATTTTTTCCCCTAGAATTGAATATTTCGGAGCTCACGGCACAATTTCAGTCAGCGGCTATAGAAGCTATGATAGCTCAAAAGCCAAAAATGTCTGAAGTTGATTTTAGAGGGTATAAAATCACAGTCCCTACGGAGAAGATTGTGGCTCTTTTGGTTCGTATCGACGATTTTGCTAAACAAGATGTTCAAGTAGAAATGTATGAAGAAATCTTAGTGGAGCTCAGAGATGCAATTCAGACAGTGCGTGATTTGAACAAGCCTGACCAGGTAGTTTTTTTTATAACAAGTTAAATACAAGTTAATTAAGCAAAATACTAAAACATTTAAGGTTGTAAAAAATCATTATTGCTGTTGTAATTCGTAATGAATAACTATTTAATGATTAATTTTTTCTAAATCCTGTAGCAAAGTAATAAAGTCAAGCCTTCCATGATGCTCAGCTACCTACTTTATTTGCGTTTAAAATTGACCAATTCAAGAACGGAGCTCATGATGAAAGAAAAGACTCAACCAAAGGATGCCATCCGTCTTATTGAAATGATACTTCATAATTTAATGGAAATGAAAACAATCCAAGGGTTAGAAGATGATGACGATTATCTACTAGAAATCGACAATCAGATTTCGGCTTACAAGGGATTCAGATGTCGCTATTTGGCTGACGTGTACAAAGTTTCCAAGAAATGGACCGAAGCCGTACTTCTCTTTGATAAAACCGACGAATACTTAACTCAAGCAAAGAAAAGTAAAAATTATTTTTATATATTCGCATAGACTTAACAACATACGCTTTTATGCAATATTATCTCCATATTATTGTACAATAGGTACATGTCTTTAACATAATATTGTTACAAAATGTGCATGAATATTTTTTTCTTTTTAGATAAATTGGATAAGGAATTACTAAAGAATTTAGAAACCGTTCAGCAATATGCCAAGAGCTCGTCACTGGAATGCCGTGCTCAAATAGTTTTGAGTGAATTTAATGAGAAGGGTGATGCCGATTCCGCTTTGAAATTAAGACGTCCAAAAGAGCCTCTAATGGATCGACTCAATGAATTCGTTTTAGACGAAAGTTTAGTTTCTGGAGAGCCTAATGTTGCTATATTTCCACCAGATTTTCGGTACTATTTAATGACCAATATTTTTGCCAACACTTCATTTAGAAAAAACATATACGGCATAATGACAAAGCAAGATCTGTATATTGTCAAGAGTACGAAACAACACAATAGTATAAAATTTTAAATTTTTTTTTGTATTTGTTCCGTATACTACAGGCCTGTTCCTTGTAAACCATTGTTCTTTGATTTGGCACTCAATCATGTGAAAGCTCCTGAAAGTCTAGAAACCCAGGCTGGACTATCCCCAAAGAAAACAGCAGAGGCCAAAGGAATTACTGGATTCGTCAAAGGACTTTGGGGATGGGGAAAATAAGAGTTTGTGTTTCATTTTATATCAAATATTTTTGAAACGTTATTGTTACTATATTATATTTGTAATAGTCTAAATAAATATCACTGGTTGGATGGAATAACCGTTTATACTGCCAATCAAAGTGATTGAGTTTTGTACGTATTCCAGGCAAATACATTTATTCTTACAATGCAGGAAAAAATATTGTCCTCGCTATCAATGTAGATATTAGATATGTTCTAAACTACATGTGTATGGAAGTAAGCGAATCCAACTTCTGTATCTGTTAGACATAAAAAATAGATTTTTTACAAATAATTGTGCAAAAATCACTGTATAAACGTTATAAATGTTATTGCTAATCCAATACCATGTGTCTACTCTATGGATATGTTATTGCATGAAGACGAACAGGTATGAAATTGTAATGATCACAAAAGACAGCATTTCATTATCATCTAATATGTCTTTAATTGAACTGTATATTGTGTGTTTTTGTTGCTGAATAAGATTAAAAAACTTGGTTTTTGATTCAGACAAAGGATATTTTTAAACGAATGTAAATGGCGTAAATTGTTTTTTATGCTCCAATTCATGCAATTAATTCATTGATATAGTTTTCCTTTTCAAGTGACTTTCTGCATTTTCCTCAAAGATGTTTTGTATTCCTACTTCTTAGTTATTATACATGTGCATTTAAGCCAGTTGCTTAATATTCCTTATTCGAACGTCGAGAGGCAGAGAAAACAAAAAGTAGGTTTTATCTCTTCCACAGCTCATTTGTGATAAGTAATTTCCAGCATTTGAAAACGAGTTTGGAATTCAAAGGATGTAAGTATATAATATTATGTACTTACAAGTTAATTCAGGCTAGTCATTTCTTACATTCTGCACATTGGAAATAAAATGTTTTATTTCCATTGATATCATTTTATGGTATCATTATACAGATTAACGCAAATCTAAAACGCGTACGCTTAATCTCAAGCTTGTTTTTAACTTTTAACTAGGCTCACATGTATACACATAAACTACAAAAAATATCAGTCTTAAATCTTGGTTTGCTCAGTCTCTCTCTTATACTCTCTCCCTTTTGTCGCTCTCTGTGTTCTGCTGATCATTTTTTGTCGGTACATTCACTCTCGCTCTCTCCCTATTCCTCTCTTTGAGCTGCATTCTTATACCAGACACATGCGATTAAAAAATGACCTTCAGTTAAACTGCCGTGACGTTCAATGGTACAACGTTCAATGTATAATGTGTCTAATGCTGAACAGAACATACCAATTCATGCTTGCTGAATTCTTCACCATTTCGTTCAAGTTTTCATCCCGCGAACAGCTTCGCCTAAATTCTTTGCAGTGTCTGTTTCTCGTGTTTTACAGTCGTTGATGTTTAATTGTCAAGCATTTGTTTCAACAGTTACACTTTTGTTTGTCCAGTGTATAGTTATTATTTAGGACTCTTAAACTAACCATACCTATTTTCTACTGCTATAGCAGGCTAAAAAACTGAATTCAAGCAGTGTTTGCTAATTTTTCAGATTCGACTGGCAAAAGTAAAATCCTCTTTGTTATGTTCGTCAGTAAAACAGTTCAGTTCTAAATTACAGAAAATAAGTTGGAATTGAAGAAATCGTCGGCAGTTTTAAAAAGTAACTAACCAAAGATATTTGCTGAAATACTAAAAATAACAAAGTGTCATTTGCCATTTTTAAAACAGAAGATACATTTCACAGTGCTTCGAAAAAACCTAAAGTGTAGTAAAATATCTCATATTTCCGTTTCAATCCTTTACTTTACATTCTTTTGAGGTGTAATATTATACCGACGTTGGAAATATAGATACAATTGTAAAATGGTAAAACCAGACTGGTGAATTGTGTGTATTGTATTGAATGCACGAGTAACTCTGAGCTATGTGTGTGTGTGTGCGGGGATTGACATTTTAATGCAAAACGCATAGCTGATTCAGAATTCAGACACAAGCACTATAGTATACATATGCTGTAACTATAAAATTTAAATTATTATGGTACATGCTGCTACATGAACATGTGTATAGCGTATACTTTGTTTATTATATAGGGCTACATACATATGTATACAGAACACATAAGCAGTGAACAGTGAGCAGTTATTTATTATTGCCTGAGCTGTGAGTGCAATTCATTTGCTCTAATGATACAAAATTCAGACGGTGATGTGTAGTGAGAGTGGTGTAATATAAAAAAATACTAGCTGATATATTATTATGTATATTATATACGATACATGCACATAAGAAAAGCTAATTGTTTAAAAAGAATTTTTTCGAAGGCCGTTCTCCATGTGACGTCGTTTTATACTGATGAGATAGATAATCGAGAATGAAGAGAGGCTTTAGGCTCTAAGGTAAGTTTTTCTGTCAATTTTACCTTCATATAGCTCACGTTCGTCGAAATATCTATCACTAACAATCCACCAACTACACAAATTAACTTTTAAAATGCACTGTACACTTGGACAATGAAGAAGAGTATTCATATACTTAACATACCCAGGCTGATTTATCACTTACGAAAACATTACACGAGTGCTATAAAATATGTGTATGTATGTATATTTATAATGCATAAGCTTATAAGCTAGCAAATTATATACGCGCCTTAAGTAGACAGTCCATATAATCCATTCATTCATTTTTGCTGTCACGAGGAGTGAAGAAATTGATTTTTTTACAGTTTCTTACAGCTCTTTTGTGTCATTGTAAAAACAGTCTTTTTTGCATCGTTGTTTTGTTTTGCTACTGCGTTTTCTTTTGTTACACCTTAACATTTTAAATTTACGTAACGCTAAGATGAAACTAGTTTTAAGCGGACAAAATGTATAAAAGAATGGCAGTAAATTTAATGACGGATCCAGAAATAGAGTCCAGCCAAGTTCATAAAAAGCAGGGACTCCACTCGACTGCTGGTTTGTTTCTATTTCACACGGTCAATGGTTTTCTAATTGCACTCATAAAAACTAAATTCGATCACATAAAAATTCTGCGGTATTTGGAATATGTACTCTTATGTATTATATGTTTGTATACTCTGAGCCAAGAAAATCATTTTTATGCCGAGAACGAGAAGATCCTCAAGAACGTTAAACATATTGTGTATTGTACATACAAAGTTACTTGGTAATGAAAATGAACTAGCGGAATATGTTTCAAACTTGTGGAAAGAGGATTAATACATATAAGAACGGGGTCTAGACGAACATAAAGTATAAATAAGGTTGATTAAACACTCTAGACTAAACACTAACGTGGAAGTAATGCTCAGAAATTGCATAAACTATGAAGACTCCCTCAATTCGTCTCTATCTAAGTACTCCTCATCCGTTATTACAAAATGATGAGTATTAGGTTTATAGTTTATAGCCTACGATGCTACATCCTAATACACCATTCTACGTTACATATCATGAGAATTTAGAATACACTCTTATTTTCAACTACAAAGTTCTTGACGTTCTTCTTCAGTAGTGTTATTTCAGTCATATACATAGACAAATTAGAGTGAATATGTGTATGTGTGTGTCTGCGTCTCTGAATTTTTCCGTGATGTGATGGTTCGTCTTTCCTAACTAACTAGTTTCATTCCTCACTCTGCTCCTTCATAGTTCCTCATCCTCGCTCGTCGTATTTTTTACGAGCGAAACGAAACAAAAATATTCCAGTCTATAAAATGCTTATGTTACTGATTAAATGGTGTCTATTTCCACACATTCAACTTCCATCATACATTTTCCATCCCAAGGCCTTGTGGGCATTCAAAAAGTTTCCAGCAACTTTTTACGACACTTTCGGTTCCCCATCTTTCATTTCTGCGTCCAGAATGCCATAATAATGCATTGAAAAGTTACACAAGTTGTCCATAATATTGTGTATGTACTACATACTATGTAGGTATGGATCATCACATCAGTTCAGCTGAATAAAAAGTAAAAGGCATCATACATTTTACGAAAGACTGTTACTACGGTGGAGAGTTTTTACCTGTTCAACTATTCGTACTCTTACATATAACTACACACACATAGGTATATGCGAAGGTAGTGGAGTACATTTATATTCTTTGACATAATTTAAAATTAAATTATCCTTCAATCAGGGTACAATTATTGGGTTCATTTATCGTTATGAAATGATTCCATTTGTTTATTTTTAACCCTTTGAAACAGCATTTGAATGATTTTAAAATACGCAGTTTCTTAATATTTTTGTTTCGACATAAAATTGAGAGTTGCTCTAAGCATTCCTATTTTCTGTATGTAGACATGATTGTCCTTTTTTCTTCAAGCTTAATTTGAATTTTATGCAATCTGTGCTACTTTCCAAGAAAAACAAGAGTTTTTTTAAACCGAGCAGAACAGAAGTCTTCTGTAAACTTGGTTGTGTATTTGAAGTTGGACGTAGATGTGGCTTGCACAATACCTAAGTTTTTTTTTCTCCGTACACGTTAAGCAAGAATTGGCATTCTGGTCTGGAAAACGGAATGAGATGGAAGACAATCGTACATTTCCATACATATTAGAATGTACATATCCTCGGGGTTGTAAATCAAATGCAGGCTCTAGATTAAACATGATGCGTGGGTGTGGGTGGGTATTGGGTATACATATTATGTACGTACATTCGTTTACCAGTCCTTTCCCTGCCGCTTTCATTTTTGCTTGTTCGCTCCATTTTTACGTGAAGAATCATGTTCATTGCTTGATTAGTCTGGTGAATGACGAATAAAGAATTTAGTCACAATTTCACCAAGCTATAGAACTGTCCGCATTCTCTACAAATGTGTAGCATTTGTAAACACTCTCAAGCGGTTCATTTACACAGCCTTGTGGCAACGACGGATAAGGACCAACTTTTTTGCAATTTTATTTTACCCGAAGACTTGAGGTAGAAGTATGTACATATATCGGCATGTACATGCTGTGGATACTCCACCATTTTTGCAAATGG